>CAXKVI010000585.1:0-19994 GCA_964058755.1 Campiglossa producta | reverse complement strand
CACCCAGCTGCCGGAGGTGATTGTATGTAGACAGGTGCCCTTCCTTGCTAGCTCATCGGTAGCGCAGTTACCCGATACAAAACTATGGCCTGGGACCCATATTATACTCAGGCTGCACTTATCGGATAGCTTATTTAGAGCTTCCCTGCACTTAATCGCCACTAGTGACGACGTCTTACTACTTTGCAGGGATTTTATGGCAGCTTGGCTGTCGGAAAAAATGGAGATAGAGTTAGTCACTGGCAGGTTAGTCAGATAGCGAGCAGCTTCCCAGATAGCTATAAGCTCAGCCTGAAAGACACTGCAGTGGTCTGGAAGGCGTAAGCTCATATTAATGTCGAGCTTACTTGAGAAGATTCCACTGCCGACTTTGTTGTCTAGTTTAGAGCCGTCCGTGAAAACGGAGATTTCTTGACTTCCCGGTTCCACGCAATTTTTCCACTCGCTTCTCTCTGGGATCCACGTTTCGAACTTGTTATCCCAGCAAGGCCGTGGTATTGCGTAGTCCAGCTTTAAGTAAGAGTTGGGGAGTTCCTTCAGGATTTGGGTATGCCCAAACCTGCAGTCCCTCCAGGGTTCTATTGCGTTGAGCCTAGCTGCGTTGCAACTGGCAGTAAATTTCCCATACAGGTCAGTGGAAAGAAGAAAAAGTATGGTTTCAAGAGCCTTGGTGGGAGTGGAGGGGAGGGCACCGCTGCATTGCTGCCATCCGTTGCACCTTTGTGGCTTTGGTTTTGTTAGATTCGATCTCGAGAGCCGGCCACCATATGGTGACGGCGTAGAATAGTATAGGTCGCACCACTGCCGTGTAGATCCAGGGGACAATGTGGGGCTGAAGACCCCACTTTTTTCCGATTGCCGACCTACAGGCGTAGAGCGCCATTGTGGCTTTCCTGGAGCGTTCCTCCATATTACGCCTCCAGTCCAGCCTTTTGTCAAGAATTACGCCAAGGTATTTAACCTCGGTAGAGAGTTTGATCACCCTCCCATTCAGCAAGGCGAATTCATACAGGTGTGCTCGAGCGAATTCAGATCTACACGCACGCACACACTCCTTGTGGCTGTAAATGTCAGACAAAGCAACAACATAAGCAATTTGACAGCTACGATTTGATTTTCAGGGAAGAAGAAGAAACCATATGGTGGGAGGATGCCACCTGTAATGAATTCGCCTTAGAACGAAGTTTACACAAATTCGGTAAACTTCCGCGAGGAGTTTAGTGTGTAAACACCTCGAAAAATTACCCAATTCGATTACGCTGTTCGACATGCAGTTTTTCAAAGCAGTCAATGCACACTAGACAAAAATAGAAGAATATGCTAAAAAATGGGCCAAAAATTAAATTAATTAGAATTTCAAAATAAAAAGTATTCACATAAATTTATCTATATCGTTCATCTAACTGAGCTGTTAAATGTATATATTTACGCTTTTGTTAAGTTATATGGTTACATGAGTACCACTAATATGACACAGAATATCCAATTACAATCTTAGAAATTTTCACAGACTCACAACTAAAAAGTATAAAATAAAAATAGAATAAAAAAATATTTTTAATTTAAAATGTTTTTAAAATGAACTAAAAACTGCAAAATAATTTCTCCTCTGCCTAAATAGATTTTTCACCACGTAGAGCTTGTCCTGAACATTTATGAGTGAGAATTCTTATAGGTATTACAGTACATGGCAAGATTGGAATCTATAAAAACATTTGGCGCTTGCTATATGGTGAAAAGAGGATCTTTTAGGAAAGCTCATATCGGTAGTAAGATTTTTAGAAACTTATGAGAACCATCTATATGGCGCGCCAATGTTTTTATAGATTTCAATCTTGCCATGTACTGTAATACCTATAAGAATTCTCACTCATAAATGTTCAGGACAAGCTCTACGTGGTGAAAAATCTATTTAGGCAGAGGAGAAATTATTTTACAGTTTTTAGTTCATTTTAAAAACATTTTAAATTAAAAATATTTTTTTATTCTATTTTTATTTTAAATAACTTTTGAACAAAGGGTGGACAAACGGAAATTTTTGTTGGACAATCCTGGACAAACGGTGGACAAACGATTAAGCAAAAAAAAAACTTCAATAATCAACATTTTTGTTTTTTCAATAAAAATTTTGTTTGTTATAACTTTTTTACTAAGGGTGGACAAACGAAAATTTTTCCTGGACAAACGTGGACAAACGATGGACTAACGAATGACATTTATTTTTTTTAATTATTCAGAGATGGAGGTGCCAACATCACAAAATTTTTTTTTTTTTAATAACTTTTGAACAAAGGGTGGACAAACGAAAATTTTTGTTGGACAATCCTGGACAAACGGTGGACAAACGATTAAGCAAAAAAAACACTTCAAAAATCAACATTTTTGTTTTTTCAATAAAAATTTTTTTTGTAATAACTTTTTTACTAAGGGTGGACAAACGAAAATTTTAACTGGACAAACGTGGACTAACGAATGACATTTAGTTTTTTTAATTATTCAGAGATGGAGGTGCCAACTTCACTAAATTTTTTTTTTTTTTTGAAATAACTTTTGAACAAAGGGTGGACAAACGAAAATTTTTGTTGGACAATCCTGGACAAACGATTAAGCAAAAAAAAACTTCAATAATCAACATTTTTGTTTTTTTCAATAAAAACATTTTTTTGGAATAACTTCTTTACTAAGGGTGGACAAACGAAAATTTTTCCTGGACAAACGTGGACAAACGATGGACTAACGAATGACATTTATTTTTTTTAATTATTCAGAGATGGAGGTGCCAACTTCACAAAAATTTTTTTTTTTTTTTTTAAATAACTTTTGAACAAAGGGTGGACAAACGAAAATTTTTGTCGTAAGTTTGTCGTGGAAAAAGAAAATGTGTCGCTCTTTTTTTAAATTAACGACAATTAATCCACTAGGAATGACCTTGAAATTTTAAGTTGGCAATGCTAACTTGATGGACATTTTTTTCACTTTATCACTTCATAGAACGAGAATTTGCCCCCTAAAGACTTTATGTAAAAGCAATATTTTTCAATTATCGCTTTGTGATTTTTAAATGAAGCCCTGACAAATTAACATGACTACTCACTAAATTAACACGATCTTCGTAAATTAATATCACTCCCTGTTAAATTAACATGACTTCCTGTTCAATTAGCACTACTTTCTGGTTAATAAACGTGACTAACCCGACTTCCTGTAAATTAACATGACCCAGGGACGCAGCCAGGGGGTGGTTTAAGGGATTTAAACCACCTCTGAAATATAAAATTGTATATGTGAAAAATAGTTTTCATGACATGTTTGCAAAAATTTCGATTGCTTGAAAATCGAAAAACATCAATTCCATAACAGGGGCCTAAGCTTTTGGGCCGTTTGCATAAGAGGGGTGTCACACGTTACATCCATATTGATGGGATTCATGGCTGTTACATCCATACACCCAAGATCAAAAGTGAGTCATAAGTGTGCAAAGGTACGAAAACCCGGTTTTGACCCTTAACTCAAGATTTTGAGGGTGTCCGGCAAATTTCTTTTACGCAGTTCTCCTTATCTCATTGAGATCTACCAGAAAAATGCAATCTCGTCCCAGGTATTTTTTCCTTGTTGCGCTTACACTGTCGCTAGTTTAGATTTTAAAGACTTAAACACTATTTACCTGAACATATTTTTGTAGGAAATAGAATTCCCTACAAAAGCTACCTAGACTGAAATTTTCTCAGAATTCCCGATTTTGGTTTGAAAATTTGCGAAACATGAAAAAATCAACATCGAATAAAGCGAAATACATATTCTTAAGGGAAATTGGATGCTGAATCCGAATTCGATATCAGAATTTAACAACGGGACCAAGGTTCGGCCGTAACCGTGCAAAAAAGTCCAATATTATTTTGTGAAGGTTAGTGAAGAGCTGCGAACTGTTAGACTGCTTCTGATGACGGATTTGGATTTAGCTCGCCAAAATACATGAAAATTAATGTATTGAGGTCACAGATCCGTCAACTTTTTTTTTTTGTGGCTGCGCCATTTGAAGACTGTAGAACTACACCCTCGCAGAGAAAGCCTATATTAAGCAAAACTATGTTTGAACATATATGAGAAATGTATATTTTTTTGATATAATATTGATCATATAATGATAATTAATCATGTAGAATATCAATAAACAAAATTTAGTAAAAAAAATTGGATCAAAAACACCAAAAAAGACGGAATATGATTTTTTTAAATTAAATACTAAATAAGTTTTGAAAAAGTAACTTTACAAAAAAAAGTTGTTTAACCTTTTTTGTAGCCCACTCAATTTCCTTTAAGAATCTGTATCTACCTTTGTTGTACATGGATATTTGCATTTTTGAAATTTTTTGAAAGAAAAATGGGAAATCGAAAAAACATGCTAATTTTTTAAGCTAGAATACTAGAAAACGAGAATACGAGAAAACTTTGGTCAGTGAAAATTTTGTAAGGAATTCAATTTCCTTAAAAATAATGTTCAGCTAAATGGCGGCCGCCGTGGTGTAGCGGTTAAGTGTTCGGCCTTCTACACCAAGTCGTGGCGGTTCGATGCCCGGCAAAAGTAACATCAAAAATTATTTAGAAAAAGAATTTTTCTAAACGGGGTCGCCCTCGGCAGTAGTTTGGCAAACTCTCCGGGTGTATTTCTGCCATGAGAAGCTTCTCAGCAAAAAATTCATTTGCTTTGCAAGTGCCGTTCGGAGTCGGCAAAAAAGTGTAGGTCCCGCCAACTTGTAGGAAAAACTCAAAAAGCAACACACCACAAATTGGAAAGAGAAGCTCGGCTAAAAATCTCGTTAGAGGTTATGATAACCTGTTGGTATATCGCCGCCATTATTTTTTTTTTTTTTTTTTTTTTTTAAATGGTGTTTTACAACAATGGTTTGTCGTTTTTATACCAAATATGAGGTAAAGTCTGTAAAATCTAAACTAGCGATGATAGACCTCTAGACTTTAATTTAAAAAATTACAGTAATTTTCTGAAATAATTACAGTAGTTTTTTTATCTTTCTTAAAAAGAAAATCAATATAATTTTGGAAAAAGACGAAATTTTGAATTTTTGGCCCAGTCTAATGTATATGTGTATAATTATCTTTTTCAAATGCTTTCTTTACGCTACTCCTGACTGGCACTATAAAATATTTTTGTAAATAGTTGTGCTAGGATAATATTAAAAATAAAAAAATAAAAAACCACCCCAAACATTTTCTTCTGGCGCCCCTGACATGACCCCTTGTTAAATTAATATGACTTCCTGTTAAATTAGATAATACGACTTCCTGTTAAACTAAATTTTTTTGTACCCCACTCAATTTCCTTTAAGAATCTGTATCTACCTTTGTTGTACATGGATATTTGCATTTTTGAAATTTTTTGAAAGAAAAATGGGAAATCGAAAAAAAATGCTAATTTTTTAAGCTAGAATACTAGAAAACGAGAATACGAGAAAACTTTGGTCAGTGAAAATTTTGTAAGGAATTCAATTTCCTTAAAAATAATGTTCAGCTAAATGGCGGCCGCCGTGGTGTAGCGGTTAAGTGTTCGGCCTTCTACACCAAGTCGTGGCGGTTCGATGCCCGGCAAAAGTAACATCAAAAATTATTTAGAAAAAGAATTTTTCTAAACGGGGTCGCCCTCGGCAGTAGTTTGGCAAACTCTCCGGGTGTATTTCTGCCATGAGAAGCTTCTCAGCAAAAAATTCATTTGCTTTGCAAGTGCCGTTCGGAGTCGGCAAAAAAGTGTAGGTCCCGCCAACTTGTAGGAAAAACTCAAAAAGCAACACACCACAAATTGGAAAGAGAAGCTCGGCTAAAAATCTCGTTAGAGGTTATGATAACCTGTTGGTATATCGCCGCCATTATTTTTTTTTTTTTTTTTTTTTTTTTAAATGGTGTTTTACAACAATGGTTTGTCGTTTTTATACCAAATATGAGGTAAAGTCTGTAAAATCTAAACTAGCGATGATAGACCTCTAGACTTTAATTTAAAAAATTACAGTAATTTTCTGAAATAATTACAGTAGTTTTTTTACCTTTCTTAAAAAGAAAATCAATATAATTTTGGAAAAAGACGAAATTTTGAATTTTTGGCCCAGTCTAATGTATATGTGTATAATTATCTTTTTCAAATGCTTTCTTTACGCTACTCCTGACTGGCACTATAAAATATTTTTGTAAATAGTTGTGCTAGGATAATATTAAAAATAAAAAAATAAAAAACCACCCCAAACATTTTCTTCTGGCGCCCCTGACATGACCCCTTGTTAAATTAATATGACTTCCTGTTAAATTAGATAATACGACTTCCTGTTAAACTAAATTGACTCCCTTTTAAACTAATATGACTTCCTGATAAATTACCGCGAAACGCTATTGAAACGACTCGCTTTTCAAGTATGTACTGAGGAATGTTTGCTTTTTGGTGGGACCCTCTTGAATCCCACGTTCAGGCAGTTTTGACTGACAATCCTTTTAGGACAAAACAACTAATTTTGTTAAGCCGGACTCTTTCATGGATGCGCATTCGTTGGCCATACCAAAAAATTCCTTTGAAGCTTTGTAATCGTGCTTTTGTTACACTTGTTTGTTTGTTGTTTTTAGTATTATGCTCTCTGCTACTGGTGCTCATTTTATTTTTTCTATTTTTACGACAGGTGTTTGTGATGGCAGCGGCGATGGCGGTGGGGGCGCTGGTATTTCCTCACGTGCATTTGGTCAAATTACGTGTGCATTAAGGCCATAATATCATTGACAATAATACTTCTCGTACAACTCGTACAAAAGTGTTGCACAACAACAATAAAGATAAAAGCAAACAAAATACTTACACTTACTACCTGCACCGCGCATATTAAAATACAAATAATAAACAGCCAAGTAAACAGTTGTTGCAAACATGCAAAGTATTAGAGCTGGAAAACTATCGATATTGCCGCCTTGCAATATTTTCGATATTTTCAAAATTGACTATCGATAGTATCGACAAAATTCAAATGGCTTCAAATAACGGCTGATTTGCACGGGCAATTCAAATATCGACAACAGGTATTGGTTTCCTTTAGCACCCAACTGTTAAAAAACTGGATAAAATTATGGGAGAGGGATCAAAATACGTGTTTTGGCCTCATGATTACGAATCCGGAAGCGCTTTTTAATATTTTGCTCCTGTGAAGAGATATTTGCAATCGAAATTGTCCCTTAAAATTTGCAAAAAGGTGTTCTGCGGAGGAATACTGGGGATGGCGTAGCCGGTGTTGGACCGGCTTCGGGTCCCCAACTCAGAAAGGTGTTCTTCACACAAATACAATGTATCTCGAAGCAAATTGGGAGCGGACCCGGGTAATTTTTCGGATTCGTGATCTTGAGGCCAAAACACGCCTCTTGATCCCTCTCCCACAATTTTAGCAAATTTTTTAGCAGTAGTGTTAAGAAGACTTAATAAATAATTCTTTTTAAAAAAACAATAAGTTTTTCACAAAATTTGACCTTCATTTGTGAAACTTTTGAAATTCCAACAAGTGACGCTGGAAATGTGCATACTTTCAACATAGTCGATATATCGCTATCGAAAAAAAAACCATCGATAGTGCCTCACTAAAAAAACTATCGATAGTATCGATAGTGCCATCGATAGTTTTCCAGCTCTACAAAGTATAACAACAGAAATGCAAAAAGCGTAGCCGGGCTCCATTCGTCGCCGCTCGCTCTACCTTGACCCCTTTGCAAATGAGCTGCAACGCCGTGCGAGCGGTAAGCACTTGTGCGCATACATATTCGAAATGGTAATGGCGGCGGTAATGTTGCCAAAGTATTTATGTACTTTACTTTTATTATTGTTCATACTCGTAGTTGTTGGTAACTATGTAAGTAATTACAAGTAGATGGAGAGCACAAGCAGCTGCTGCATGCAATGTTAAGTAAAAAAATTGCTGTGCATTCAATTATGTTTTTTATTGAAATATTTCCATTTTCATTTCGGGTTTTTTATACCTGGTTGAGCTGACTGCAGAAGGTATGATCAAGTAGATAGCATAATAATCACCTCCGACTCTTTGTTAAATTAACATTATCCCTGTAATATTAACACGAGTTCTTCTTAAATTGACATTTTTTATGTAATCAGGAAAATAGGGCGGGTCAAAATCCCAGATCACCGGATTTCAAATTCGATATGCCAGGAATTATGTGCTAATTACCTTGACGGACCTGTTAAACACACATGTTTTTGTGTTCAACCAACAACATGCCTTCCTGTTAAGTTGAAACGACTCGCTGTAAAATAAATACCTTGCACATTGTGGTTCTAGCCCGACTGTATTGGGAACGATTTCGTTGACCACATAGCCGGGGTCGAAGTGGATTTTAGTCGCCTCTTACGACAGACATACCTATTTTAAACCCCTGTCCCGCAGGGGTATGTTGATTGATGTCTTCTTGCTAAACTAACATGACTTCTTGTTAAAACAACATGACTTCCCATTAAAATAACATGAATTTGTTTTAAATTAACATGGATTAAAAAATTAACATATCTGTTAAAGCAACTGTTTCGTTAAAGTAACATTATCTATTTTTTTTCTGCGTATTTGCACGATCACTCAAACCAAAACCGATATTCAACGACAGAGGGAAGGAGCACCGTATTTCTTATGCTATGCAGAGCGTTCTTGAGCCGAGTTCTGGAATAAGTAGGGAGTTATTGAAAAAAGTTCCGAAAAAGTTCACATCTAGGTTGTTGTTGTAACGAGGTGTAGCCCTGCCTAAATGTCTGACAGGGTTACCCCGAGTGTATTGCTCTTGGCCGGGTCGACATAAGAAAACGGCCCGGGTCGTTTCGGTACGATGGGTACAGCACAAGTACTGGTACCGTTCTCGTAGAACCGGCAATACAAGAAACTAGCCGTGTAGGCCATGTAAGTAATTTAGCGTTACCCAGGGTGCTCCAACGGGGAGGCGACCTACTCTTACACCATCTAGGTATATAATGTTAGCTTTCACCAAAATATTATTAATAAAATCTTTTTTGCATTTTAGTGCAAGTAAGCAAGTGCACTATGTTTACTGTTGTTTTCCGTATTACAGTGAAGTTGCTATGGATGTGGTATGCAACAGTGACGCACCAAATTTGGTGCTCGTAAATTAAAAAAAAAAAAAAAAAAAAAAACTAATGGCGGCGATATATCAACAGGTTATCATAACCTCTAACGAGATTTTTAGCCGAGCTTCTCTTTCCAACTTGGGGTGTGTTGCTTTTGAGCTTTTCCTACAAGTTGGCGGGACCTACAGTTTTTTGCCGATTCCGAACGGCACTTGCAAAGCAAATGAATTTTTTGCTGAGAAGCTTCTCATGGCAGATATACACACGGAGAGTTTGCCAAACTACAGCCGAGGGGCGACCCCGTTTAGAAAAATTCTTTTTCTAAATAATTTTTGATGTTACTTTGCCGGGCATCGAACCGCCACGACTTGGTGTAGAAGGCCGAACACTTAACCGCTACACCACGGCGGCCGCTCGTAAATAACAAAAATGTTAAAAATTGCATGAAATCACGCATCCTTTTTTTAATAAAAATAAAATTTGATGCATATTTAAAGCCATAGCTAAGAACTTATGTAACAAGTGGCGAAAAATATTACGAGCTATAATTAGTAAGTCAAAAATGTGAACATAGTGGCGAGCTAGAACGATTAAACTATTCGATTATATCATTAATAAACCGGTTTTGGAGTTAATAAATAGAAAGAAATTTAAGCAAAGAAGACTGCCAAAAGTTCGATATGTTGTTTGGAAAAACAAGAAAGGAGCTCCACTAAGTCTCTTACCCCAGCTGCTACCGGTTGATAATATTACTTTGCCAACAATTTCGAACACGGTTTCTACAGCATTTCAGGGCCAATTCGCCGACAATAGTAGTCTTCATTCATGCAGCCATTGCCCTCATTTCACGATTGACGCCAGCATCTTTATCTATTATCATTATTAAATTCTCTAATTTCCCTTGTCTGAAGAGTAGTTGGATTTTGAACGTCTGTCAGGTCTTTCCCAATGTTGATGGAGCTGTTTTGCCGTCCATAGGAAGAAGGCAGTAAAATCATTCAACTGCCAAGTGGTTTTACTGCCTTCTTGCTGATGACGGCAATTGGGTTTACTACCTTCTTCCTATGGACGGCAGTGTTGGCCAACGGATTCTGATATATGTCAAGAGCGCCGCACTATGGAGTATTTTGGAAAAAGTTGTGCAACAATTAACTATATTTCCCAGGAACGGCTAAAACTCGAGCCATAAACAAAAAAGGGTTTGAATCTTCAATTCAATGCCCTGTGCGCCGTATCTCAGAACTTTGTTGAAAACCGGCGTTGTAATGGAGGTTGTGACCGAACCTTAATATTAAAAAAAAAAAAAGTTTTGCTGGGTTGTCTGTTGTTGTTGTTAAAAATGCATTGCCCTGTCTAGAGTGTATGATCATTCCGAAGATCTTCATCAAGCTCTTCTAAGGGGAGTCCAAGGAAACGTGCAGTTTCAACAGGGTTTGTCCAGAGGGACAGAGGGGTTAGAAGAGTAGGTTCAGATGAACAATTGAAGAGATGTAGAGTATCGTGGGGGGTCCTACCACATGCAGGGCATGTGTTTGAGATTGTATCATTAAGTCTGGATAAGTAGGAGTTTAACCTTACACTATATCCAGACCTAAGCTGTGCCAAGGTGACTCTTGTCTCCCTTGGTAATGTGCGTTCTTCTTCAGCAATATCCGGTAGAGGACTGTTTAGAACGGGATTCACAGGTAGAGATCCGACAAAAGTGTCTACCGACTCGGTGTGGATGTCGGTTAGATCCCGCTTATGATTCTGCAGATCAAACGGCAAGGTAATGTCTCTCGGGGCGGATCTATGTCCAAAAGATGACGGTTTGGATGTGCTGGCTTGAGACAGTTCAGAAGGCTTACCATTTGGAAGCTTCAAAGCTTCAACTGTAAGAGTATGTAAAAATATTTTGAAAAAATTTCACTTTGAAAAAAATCCCATTTTCTCCCATACAAAATGAATGGGAAAGGGCGAAGAAAATAGCCACCCCTAAGGGTTAAGTTAATTTTTTGCAAGGCTTATTTTCTCGTCTATACCTAACTTTTTAGGGGTTAAGACCAAGTCGACATTTTTTTTAATCACCCTAATGTACGGTACTTAAAATAACCTTGAGTAGAATTGTCTTGTGTGAATGAAAATAATAAAACGCGGATAATCTTATATTCGTCTGGTGCCAAGTTTCAGGTACAATTGGAACGGATGTTTGGTTTCGCTGGTATCATCCACACAATGGCGAAACCTGATTGCCTGAACAAAAAAAATTATATAAATCTGACATTATTTACCACGCAAATCAATCGTTTCCTAACCCCAACAATTTGAGTTTTTGTTTTAAGAGAATTTGTGAAGTATAAGTGGAATGTATCACTTTTCTTGTGCCGTGGAGTACCCAAAATTACTTTAAGCAGAAAATAAAAGGGTTTATTCATGATAATTTTATATCACATACTTATATTTATGTGTATACAAATGCACTGAGAAATATGTTTCCATATCAAATTAGCAAACACTTATGGAACTCATGTATTTGAGTGAATATATAAAAATATCGATTTTACTCACATGTCGCACTTTTTTTGTAGGCCAGTGTAACAGCCGTTTTTTATTCGTTATTCCTTAAGATACAAACTTTAAATCAGGTTGTTATTAATAAATAAAAGGTTGACACCAAATTGACCACTTTGGGGCGGAGGTCAGGCTACATGTCGCACAATTTTTGTAGGCCAATAATGCAATTGAACTGTGCTCATCAGTGACAAAGAACTGTGAAAAAATTAGCTTGATGTTAATAAATATTTTGATGACGTCATTTTGACATATTTGGGCTGTCGGTCCCACTTTATGTCGCACACAATTTGTAGGCCACATATATTCGTGAGTTGGTTACGACAGTGGCAGTTAGTTAAATAAAAATATAACGGTTATTCATAAAAATTTTATATGCACCAAATTGACATGTTCCACGCCCCCTACCTCCCAAGGGTCGCACATTCCAGAATTTTCGAAGATAAAAAAGTTGGGCGTCTCGGCGAAAGGAAGTCGCTCAGAAAAACTTAGCTTGTTATTAATCAACAACACCATGTCTATGGGGGCTCTCGTACTAATATTCAACCAGGTCTCATCATCATTTATTCACGCTTAACCGCCTAAGCGATTTTGGCCGTTTCGTATCAAAGCACGCCAGTTGTTCCTTTTTAGCGACAACTGACGCCAATTGAAAACAGCAAAGGAGTTCAAGTCATCCTCCACTTGGTGTTCCCATCTCAGTCGAGGCCGACTCCTTCCTCTTCTGCCGATTTCGGAAAAACCTTCTGTGCTGGGGCATCTTTGTCCATTCGCATAACATGACCCAGCCAGCGGAGCCTTTGGGCTTTAATTCGCTGAACTATGGTCCGATCTGCGTAATTTACGACAGGGCTTTTTTGAAACGAGTTCTAAAACAGGAGGCTGGTTAAAGAAATTCTTATATTTACCTAGGTGTATAACAGGAGTCTTCCAGAAAGCTTGGTTGACATTTCTATAGGTACTGGAGCTTCATACTTAGTAGAGTTCTGGGTACTTTGATGGAGGTTGTGACAGAAAACATTTTACTGGGTTACTCCCTCTCCACTTATACGTATTCAAAAACTTATTCACGGTGAGTGAATCCCTACAAAATAGTTACCGCCATTAATCGTTTCACGTATTGCCGGTTCTGCGAGAACGGTATTTGTACTTGTACATTACCCTTCGTACCGAAACGACCCGGGTGGTTTTTTTTTTTATAATGACCCGGCCAAGAGCAATACATTTCGAAGTGACCCTGTCTAACGCGTCACGATTCCCTCACCTATTGTCATCCCCGGAACAGCCCCTTGCAGCACGGCTGCTCCTTATTCTCTTGATCCGGGCTGGCATTGAGCCAAATCCTGGCCCAAGAGAATAGTTCTGCTGCGTTTGCCGGAAGAAAATATACACAAGACGATCACACTCAGTACAGTGTGCATCATGCAAAGGTTGGTTGCATAAATTTAGCTGCTCCGGACTAGATCCTAAAACACACCGGCCCACTAGTTTCTTCAAAAGTTTTGTGGCGCCCTGCTGTTCACGCCCTAGGACGTCCCGAGGCAAGCGACGTTCTAATGTTGCATTATCGCCTTCCATAAATCAAGTCTCCACGACCTGCAATACTTATATTGCCCAGCAGAATATGTGTGGTCCCGGCTGTAGCTCGCTTCCTAGTGCGTCAACATCACAAGCATCCACTCATGGCTACTTTCTTCGTAGCACATCAGTTGATGCTTTTAGCACTACCGAGCTTCAACCCCCGTCTCTGAACCCCTTACTAACTTCTTCCGGCATTAGCACGAATGCAAGTCAAGGCTATCAACTTCTGGTCCCTCACTCTTCGTGCACTGTATGTCGGCATAGGATATATGCGTCTGTGGCATCGGTCAAGTGCAACTCCTGCCTAGGCCTGTGTCACCTACGCATATGTTCTGGGCTCGCAAACAGAAATCTCTGGACTGATGTGTTTGTCGCGCCTTGCTGTCGAGTTGTGCAGCCCTCAACGCCGACGGATGTACACTCATCTAATAGTGAACGAATTCCGCCGGCTTCAGGACTGCAACGGAGATCAATATCGCGACATAACCTACCACCATCTGGGCGAACACATCAGTCTTTAACTCCCAGAGTGGCCATTGCCTCTCCTTCGCAATTTAAATTGTTGCAATTTAACTGCAACGGCTTGACCGGCAAGATAGCGGAGATAACCACATTTATGCAGCTACATAAAATCAAAATTGCTGCAATCCAGGAGACAAAACTTGGCCCCCACTCGAATCTCCGAGCGAGTGGAGGCTACCACGTACTCCGGCATGATCGTACGGACGGCGGAGGTGGTCTCGCGTTCCTTGTACACCATACGGTGCAGTATAGGGAATTTGATATCAACACTGACCAAAGTGACTTACCTTTAGAGTGTCAAGGTATAGTTATACAAGCTGGTGGCGTTGATCTCGAGCTAATCAATATATACATTCCTCCCGTCACCTGCTGCCCCAGAAGTTATCGTCCTGACCTTAGGGCGTTTCTTTGTGGCGATAACCGTATCATCATGGGCGATTTTAATGCCCACCATGATATGTGGCATTCACACCTTTCTGTGGACGGCAGAGGACGGGAATTAGCCGAGCAAATTGACACTTCCTCTTTCTGTACTGTGAACGGAGACACCCCAACAAGGATGGCTGTTAACTGCAGTAGCTCCCCAGACTTAACTATTGTTAGCCCGGGGTTAATTAAAAGCATAAACTGGCAACCTATTGTGGCCTTGTCATCCGACCACCTGCCTATCATCCTGTCCGTCGATCGTGCCACGGATTTCATCTCGTCGGAGAAAAGAACATACGTGAATTTCAAAAAGGCTAATTGGGTCGGCTTTTTGGAATTCACGGAGAGCTCCTTTGGTGATCTTCCCATTCCCACTGATGTACACGTCGGCGAGCGTAACATACGTGAGGTCATTAAAAAGGCTACAGCCCGTTTTATACCAGCTGGTAGAATAAAAAATATCAGGCCTAACTTCCCAGCTGAGGCCGCAGCCTTGGCCAATGAACGTGACCTCATGCCCAACATCGATCCCTCTGACCCACATATCGGTGATATCAACGTGGAAATCAGGCGGCTGGTTAACGTACACAAACAAACCAAATGGGAGGAGCACCTTAGGTCTTGTAGCCTCTCTACCGGTGTTGGGAAATTATGGTCCAGCGTGAAGTCCTTGTCGAATCCTTCGGGTCCACCAAAAAATGTCGACATCACCTTTGGTGACAAGACATTAAATGACCCCAGGAAATGTGCGCAGGCTTTTTGTCGACAGTATGTCCCACACCCTGCGCAAGATAGGACAAGACGTGGAATCTTCAGGCGCGCGCATAAACACAAAAACTATGCCCCCGTTCCCATCACCGCTACAGAGGTTCAAGAGGCCATCCGGAAGGCCAAAAATTCCAAAGCCATCGGCCCTGATGGCATAGCCATGGTGCATCTCAAGCATATCGGCCCAGCGGGAGTCAAATATTTAACTGCCGTCTTCAATCTGTCTTTGATCACAGCTGTCATACCCGACAAATGGAAGCAGGCAACTGTGATCCCACTACTAAAGCCTGGTCGTCCGATATCACTCCTCTCGCCAGTAGTAAAGGCACTTGAAGCGGCCCTACTCCCGCTCTACACATCACACTTGATGTTAGCCGAGCACCAACATGGCTTCAGGAAAGGCAGGAGCACAACATCTGCTCTAAATGTTATAAACACTCAGATAACTGACGGTCTAAATCAAAACAGACCTAATGACAGGACGGTTCTAGTTGCACTCGATCTGAGTCAAGCTTTTGACACAGTAAATCATGGGCAGCTTGTATCCGATTTGGAAGACTCGTCACTCCCCCCTGTCTCAAGCGTTGGACCGCCAATTATCTCAGTGGTCGTCGGTCGTCTGTTGTATTCAGAAACGAAAAATCTAAAGCCAGGAAGATCAAACAAGGGGTACCACAGGGTGGTGTCTTTTCCCCGTTATTGTTTAACTTCTATATTTCGAAGCTTCCTCCTCCACCAGAAGAAGTTACGATTGTTTCTTACGCAGACGATTGCCGATATTGGCTACTGGCACTTCCGTTGATGAGCTGTGCTCTAAAATAAATGGCTATCTCCCCTCTCTAGTCGAGTTCTTCACCGCCCGAAGCTTGACATTGTCGCCAACAAAGTCTTCGGCGACCCTATTCACGACGTGGACAGCGCAGGTTGGCATGGAACTAGAAATTTATGTAGGTGATCATAAAATACCTACTGTCGCTCACCCAAAAATCTTAGGAGTGACTTTCGACACCATGCACACTTTCGCTGCCCATTAAGCTGCAATTGTCTCAAAATTACAGAGCCGTAACAAAATCCTCAAATCACTAGCCGGCAGTACTTGGGGTAAAGACAAAGAAACGTTGTTGGTAACGTACAAGGCAATTGGTCGGCCGATCCTGAACTATGCGTCGCCGATATGGTCGCCGGGGCTTGCAGACGTTCACTGGAATCAGCTTCAGGCCTGTCAGAACACCGCGCTTAGAACCGCTACGGGGTGCGTCCTTATGTCACCTATATCTCATATACACAATGAGGTGGAAATGCTTCCAGTTAGGGAGCATAATGAAATGCTAAACAAGCAGTACCTACTGAATTGCTGTAAACCACAGCATCCCGGTAGACAACTGCTTGAACTCATTCCGCCTCCTAGGACCATAAGATCGCATTTACGTAAACATTTTGATGAGATCCGGCACTATATAACAACGCCGTTTGATCTACAGGTGCATAAACAGGCCTTGGGGCATATCCATACAACGTCTGTTGGCCATTACTCTGCGCTCTGCCCGCTAAACAATGTCTTACATGCCGCAACACCTGGCATTTCTGAAGAGGAGCGTCATCTTCCTCGAGAGACAAGGGTCACTCTGGCTCAATTACGCTCTGGATATTGTAGCAGGTTAAACTCCTACATATCTAGGTCCGTCAAGCTGCACCCCCCCCCCCCCCCACGACGGATTTCAAATTTGAAAAGCTAGGAATTATGTGCTATTTATGTGCTAATTTGTTCCCAAAAAAAAAAATTTTGTGCTCAATTTTTAAGTATTTTTTTTAAAACCTCAAAAGTGGGGGTGCAGCTTAACGTCAAGCTACACCCCCCCCCACATAAGCGATGGGATTTAAGGTAAAATTTGTATGTGGGAATTATGTGCTATTTATGTGCTCCAGGATTAGCTGTTCGGGGTGCCGAAAAACAGAGGCTGTGGGCAAAGGAGGAGGGGGTCAAAATCCCCCATCACTGGATTTCCAATTGGATAGGCCAGGAATTATGTGCTATTTATGTGCTAATTTGTTCCCAAAAAAAAAATTTTTGTGCTCAATTTTTAAGTACTTTTTTTAAAACCTCAAAAGTGGGGGGTGCAGCTTGACGTCTACGCCCCCCACAGAAACAATGGGATTTAAGGTAAAATTTATATGTGGGAATTATGTGCTAATTTTTTGTGCTTGACGTCAAGCTACACCCCCCACTTTTGAGGTTTTAAAAAAAGAACTTAAAAATTGAGCACAAAATTTTTTTTTTTGGGAACAAATTAGCACATAAATAGCACATAATTCCTAGCTTTTCAAATTTGAAATCCGTCGTGGGGGGGGTGCAGCTTGACGGACCTAGTTTTCCTACAAGTTAGCGGGACCTACAGTTTTTTGCCGACTCCAAACGGCACTTGCAAAGCAAATTAGTTTTTTGCTGAGAAGCTTCTCATGGCAGAAATACACCCGGAGAGTTTGCCAAACTACTGCCGAGGGGCGACCCCGTTTAGAAAAATTCTTTTTCTAAATAATTTTTGATGTTACTTTTGCCGGGCATAGAACCGCCACGACTTGGTGTAGAAGGCCGAACACTTAACCGCTACCATACGGCGGCCGAATAATGGTTGAAACTCGACGTTATAATCGGTTGCAAATGATATGGCCACTACGGTACATGTTGAGCGGTTTGGGACAATTTGTTGCATCCCCGTTCTGTTCAGAGTTTCTCTCTGTAGCTTTCTGAACTTTATCGGTCAAAATGTGGTTGCCCGAAAACCTTATAATTTCTCTACAATATAGGTATCAAACGAAAGCGGAAGGCCCCAGGTTTTATTTGGACAT
The DNA here is from genome assembly GCA_964058755.1 of Campiglossa producta. NCBI lineage: Eukaryota > Metazoa > Arthropoda > Insecta > Diptera > Tephritidae > Campiglossa > Campiglossa producta. The sequence continues at coordinate 2,182 of CAXKVI010000585.1, read as the reverse complement.
CGATATATTTCGACAAATTTATCGATAACTGAGTTATCGGTAAAAATGCGATTTCCCAAAAATCTTAACATTTTCCTACAATATGCGTATCAAACGGAAGGAGAAGGCCCCAGGTTTCATTTGGACTTCAATATATTACGATAATATTATCGATAACCGAGTAATCGGTCAAAATGTGATTGCCCAAAAACCTTATAATTTGCCTAAAATATGGGTATCAAACCAGAGGGAGAGGCCCCAGGTTTCATTTGGACTTCGATATATTTCGATGAATTTAGCGATAACTGAATTATCGGTCATAATGTGAAATGTAATGTAAAAAAACCTTTAAATTTCCTTACAATATGGGTATCAAACGAAAGGGGAAGGCCCCAGGTTTCATTTGGGCTTCAATATATTACGATAATCTTATCGATAACTGAGTTATCGTCAAAATGTGATTGCCCAAAAACCGTAAAATTTCCCTACAATATGGGTATCAAACGAAAGGGGAGGTGCAGAGGCTTCGTTTGGACTTCTGTATATTTCGATATATTTATCGATTATTTCATAGGACATTTGACTAAAAAGTAAAAAATAAATATAGTTTAAAAAACTAAAACTCACGTTTTAGAGAGTATTGAACTAAAAAGTTGATAATAATTTTAAAACCCCTACACGGTAGTATTGTGGAAAAAGCGTGGTCCGCTTTGTGCCACAATTTTCGTATATCGAGCGATCGACGCTTTTTCCACATAATGCTAGTATTTTTACTACGCTTTCATTAGCTTTACTTGTACACACATTCATATGTATGTTTGCTTGCTTGTATGTAACTCTACTTCAGTTTACCCGATAGTGGCATATGGCTGTCACAAAAACCTTGAAATATGCTTTCAATATGGGTATCAAGCGATAGGGGATTGCATTTGGACTTCGATATATTTATCGATAACTAAGTTATCGGTCATATTGCCTACAATCTGGGCATCAAACGAAAGGGAAGATCCACAGGTTTCTATTGGTTTTTGGAATATAACGATATATTTATCGATAACTGAGTTATCGGTCAAAATAAGATTGTACAATAATATTGAAAATTGCCTACAATATGTGTATCAAATGAAAGTGGAAGCCCACAGGTTTCGTTTTGACTGCGGTATAGGTACTTCGATATATTTATAGGGGTGTAAAAGTAGGTCGCCTCCCAGTTGGTGCACCCTGGATAACGCTAAATGACCTACATAGCCTACACGGCTAGTTTCTTGTATTGGCGGTTCTACGAGAACGGTACCAGTACTTGTGCTGTACCCATCGTGCCGAAACGACCCGGGCCGTTTTCTTATATCGACCCGGCCAAGAGCAATACACTCGGGGTGACCCTGTCTGACATTTAGGCAGGGCTACACCTCGCTACAACAACATTTATCGATTACTTCATAACACATTTAACTAAAAAGCAAAAAATAAATATCTATTATATATAAATGCGCAAACAGCTTTCTCCCTTTTTTTGCAATAACCACAATTCTAAGGTATATAAAATTTGGTATGTATCGATATGTCTCGCCGAGCAGGGTGTGCGACAACAAACCAAAAATTTAAAAAAATTAATTATATTATGAAATGCTAAATACGCATTCACCTTATAGAGCCGCCGTTATGTGAGTATGTACGTAGGTATGACCACTTGCATTGTTGTGTTTGCATTCATTGCAATTGTGTGTGTAGTCATGAAAACTTGCATTGATTGCTGTTGCTGAAAACGAGAGTTGCTTTGTTTAAAAAATAAAATAAAATAAAATAACATAAAATAAAATAAAATAAAATAAAATAAAATAAAGTAAAATAAAATAAAATAAAACAAAGTAAAACAAAATAAAATAAAATAAGATAAAATAAAATAAAATAAAACAAAATAAAGTAACATAAAATAAAATAAAATAATGTGAAATAAAATAAAATAAAATAAAATAAAGTAAAATAAAAATAAAATAAAGTAAAATAATATAATATAAAATAAAATAAAATAAAATAAAATGGAATGACATGAAATGAAATGAAATGAAACGGAATGAAGTGAAATGAAATGAAATAAAATAAAATTAAATTAAATTAAACACAAAGAAAAAAAATAGAAGATAAAATAATCTATTATATATAAATGCGCAATGCTTAACAGTTTTCTCCCTTTTTAGCAATA
>CAXKVI010000584.1:0-20034 GCA_964058755.1 Campiglossa producta | reverse complement strand
TTACCATACCATTACCATACCATTACCATACCATTACCATACCATTACCATACCATTACCATACCATTACCATACCATTACCATACCATTACCATACCATTACCATACCATTACCATACCATTACCATACCATTACCATACCATTACCATACCATTACCATATCCATTACCATACCATTACCATACCATTACCATACCATTACCATACCATTACCATACCATTACCATACCATTACCATACCATTACCATACCATTACCATACCATTACCATACCATTACCATACCATTACCATACCATTACCATACCATTACCATACCATTACCATACCATTACCATACCATTACCATACCATTACCATACCATTACCATACCATTACCATACCATTACCATACCATTACCATACCATTACCATACCATTACCATACCATTACCATACCATTACCATACCATTACCATACCATTACCATACCATTACCATACCATTACCATACCATTACCATACCATTACCATACCATTACCATACCATTACCATACCATTACCATACCATTACCATACCATTACCATACCATTACCATACCATTACCATACCATTACCATACCATTACCATACCATTACCATACCATTACCATACCATTACCATACCATTACCATACCATTACCATACCATTACCATACCATTACCATACCATTACCATACCATTACCATACCATTACCATACCATTACCATACCATTACCATACCATTACCATACCATTACCATACCATTACCATACCATTACCATACCATTACCATACCATTACCATACCATTACCATACCATTACCATACCATTACCATACCATTACCATACCATTACCATACCATTACCATACCATTACCATACCATTACCATACCATTACCATACCATTACCATACCATTACCATACCATTACCATACCATTACCATACCATTACCATACCATTACCATACCATTACCATACCATTACCATACCATTACCATACCATTACCATACCATTACCATACCATTACCATACCATTACCATACCATTACCATACCATTACCATACCATTACCATACCATTACCATACCATTACCATACCATTACCATACCATTACCATACCATTACCATACCATTACCATACCATTACCATACCATTACCATACCATTACCATACCATTACCATACCATTACCATACCATTACCATACCATTACCATACCATTACCATACCATTACCATACCATTACCATACCATTACCATACCATTACCATACCATTACCATACCATTACCATACCATTACCATACCATTACCATACCATTACCATACCATTACCATACCATTACCATACCATTACCATACCATTACCATACCATTACCATACCATTACCATACCATTACCATACCATTACCATACCATTACCATACCATTACCATACCATTACCATACCATTACCATACCATTACCATACCATTACCATACCATTACCATACCATTACCATACCATTACCATACCATTACCATACCATTACCATACCATTACCATACCATTACCATACCATTACCATACCATTACCATACCATTACCATACCATTACCATACCATTACCATACCATTACCATACCATTACCATACCATTACCATACCATTACCATACCATTACCATACCATTACCATACCATTACCATACCATTACCATACCATTACCATACCATTACCATACCATTACCATACCATTACCATACCATTACCATACCATTACCATACCATTACCATACCATTACCATACCATTACCATACCATTACCATACCATTACCATACCATTACCATACCATTACCATACCATTACCATACCATTACCATAGGTGGTTGGGTGGTTGGTGGGTTGTTGTTGGGTTGGTTGGTTGGGGGTTGGTGGGTGGGTGGTTGGGGGGTTGGTGGGTTACCATTACCATACCATTACCATACCATTACCATACCATACCATACCATTACCATACCATTACCATACCATTACCATACCATTACCATACCATTACCATACCATTACCATACCATTACCATACCATTACCATACCATTACCATACCATTACCATACCATTACCATACCATTACCATACCATACCATACCATTACCATACCATTACCATACCATTACCATACCATTACCATACCATTACCATACCATTACCATACCATTACCATACCATTACCATACCATTACCATACCATTACCATACCATTACCATACCATTACCATACCATTACCATACCATTACCATACCATTACCATACCATTACCATACCATTACCAACCATTACCATACCATTACCATACCATTACCATACCATTACCATACCATTACCATACCATTACATTACCAGTACCATTACCATACCAGTACGATACCAGTTACCAGTACAATTACCAGTACCATTACATTACCATTACATTACCATTACACAGTACCATTACCATACATACCATGATTACCATTACCTTACCATTACCATACCATTACCATACATTACCATACCATTACCATCACATTACCATACCATTACCATACCATTACCATACCATTACCATACCATTACCTTACCATTACCATACCATTACCATACCATTACCATACCATTACCATACCATTACCATACCATTACATACCATACATTACCATACCATTACCATCCATTACCATACCATTACCATACCATTACCATACCATTACATACCATTACCATACCATTACCATACCATTCCATACCATTACCATACCATTACCATACCATTACCATACCATTACCATACCTTACCATACCATTACCATACATTACCACCATTACATTACCATACCATACCATACCATTACCATACCATTACCATACCATTACCATACCATTACCATACCATTACCATACCATTACCATACCATTACCATACCATTACCATACCATTACCATACCATTACCATACCATTACCATACCATTACCATACCATTACCATACCATTACCATACCATTACCATACCATTACCATACCATTACCATACCATTACCATACCATTACCATACCATTACCATACCATTACCATACCATTACCATACCATTACCATACCATTACCATACCATTACCATACCATTACCATACCATTACCATACCATTACCATACCATTACCATACCATTACCATACCATTACCATACCATTACCATACCATTACCATACCATTACCATACCATTACCATACCATTACCATACCATTACCATACCATTACCATACCATTACCATACCATTACCATACCATTACCATACCATTACCATACCATTACCATACCATTACCATACCATTACCATACCATTACCATACCATTACCATACCATTACCATACCATACCATTACCATACCATTACCATACCATTACCATACCATTACCATACCATTACCATACCAATTACCATACCATTACCATACCATTACCATACCATTACCATACCATTACCATACCATTACCATACCATTACCATACCATTACCATACCATTACCATACCATTACCATACCATTACCATACCATTACCATACCATACCATACCATTACCATACCATTACCATACCATTACCATACATTACCATACCATTACCATACCATTACCATACCATTACCATACCATTACCATACCATTACCATACCATTACCATACCATTACCATACCATTACCATACCATTACCATACCATTACCATACCATTACCATACCATTACCATACCATTACCATACCATTACCATACCATTACCATACCATTACCATACCATTACCATACCATTACCATACCATTACCATACCATTACCATACCATTACCATACCATTACCATACCATTACCATACCATTACCATACATTACCATACCATTACCATACCATTACCATACCATTACCATACCATTACCATACCATTACCATACCATTACCATACCATTACCATACCATTACCATACCATTACCATACCATTACCATACCATTACCATACCATTACCATACCATTACCATACCATTACCATACCATTACCATACCATTACCATACCATTACCATACCATTACCATACCATTACCATACCATTACCATACCATTACCATACCATTACCATACCATTACCATACCATTACCATACCATTACCATACCATTACCATACCATTACCATACCATTACCATACCATTACCATACCATTACCATACCATTACCATACCATTACCATACCATTACCATACCATTACCATACCATTACCATACCATTACCATACCATTACCATACCATTACCATACCATTACCATACCATTACCATACCATTACCATACCATTACCATACCATTACCATACCATTACCATACCATTACCATACCATTACCATACCATTACCATACCATTACCATACCATTACCATACCATTACCATACCATTACCATACCATTACCATACCATTACCATACCATTACCATACCATTACCATACCATTACCATACCATTACCATACCATTACCATACCATTACCATACCATTACCATACCATTACCATACCATTACCATACCATTACCATACCATTACCATACCATTACCATACCATTACCATACCATTACCATACCATTACCATACCATTACCATACCATTACCATACCATTACCATACCATTACCATACCATTACCATACCATTACCATACCATTACCATACCATTACCATACCATTACCATACCATTACCATACCATTACCATACCATTACCATACCATTACCATACCATTACCATACCATTACCATACCATTACCATACCATTACTATACCATTACCATACCATTACCATACCATTACCATACCATTACCATACCATTACCATACCATTACCATACCATTACCATACCATTACCATACCATTACCATACCTTTACCATACCATTACCATACCATTACCATACCATTACCATACCTTTACCATACCATTACCATACCAAATTCCTTTGTGTTTTATAAAAAAAATTTAAACTATATAAAAATGGGATAAAATCGTACTAGTGTAAATATGTGGAGCTTTAGTCTGGTTTGGAACCAACGAAAGTATGCCAATTAAAGAACTAGGTGTTATTTGTAGAATTTAGAATTGGTTCAGAACTATAGAAATAGTACCAATAAACGTATTTTTGTACTAGTTCCAGCCTAGGACATCGCCATGTTAAATTTGCCAGTTGATTTCATGTAAAAAAGATAGTTCACGAACTAGTACTGGTTCGGAACGCACTAGAAGCGAACTAGCTCTTAACTAGATGTGTTCCCTACTGGGAAATTTCAAAGAAAAATGTTGCTCATACGCGATGTACCCTCTTATCAGTTATGATACTACTCATTCATTATGCTCATTATGAGCTTTTTTCTCCCTGCGCCTTAAATATATATTGTTTTTGTGGGTGGGTGTGTGATTATACGTCTGCCGGTCGGCACATATGGCTTTTTCCGTTAAAATTTTAATTTTCCCTCAAGTAAATAACATAGCGTTGTGCCAGGTACGGTGTGGGTACATTATCCAGAGTATAGCATTTTGTCTATTTACACACGTGCTTGCGGTTGAGTGTCTCAATGTAGGTAGCCAACTCTTCCACTTGTTTGCTTATGTAGATCATCTAGAGCACGCTTAAAGTAAATACATAAACACATTAATTTAGTATATCGCCCTACAGAAACTAGTCGACAAAAAATACAATTTTTGAGGAAGAACGTAGTAAAGGAATAAGTTAATCAACTACATAAATACCACAGCCAGTTATTCTTTACCGACAACTGATCCCATGTAAGCTTTATGCACGGATCAGAAGTCCTAAATTAAAAAAAAAATAGTGATACCTTATTTTTTGGATCCCCAAATTTTCCTTATAGGGTAGTCTCTTGGTTAGGCTGTGAAAAATAGATAGGTAGAGTGTTACACAACCAACCGGAAAGTGAAAGTTGTATCATAAACAGTGAGCTTCGTATGTATTTTTTATGTGTTCTAAAAAGTTATAATTACATCTACTTTTCTGGGACGCATTCGCATGTGGATATTTAGAGCACTTTATGTAAGTACCACCACCTTAACTTTTTGCATGTTACTCAAATGTTAATACAGCTCGTTTTTCTCTTTAGAACATTAAAAAACATTGCCATTTAGCAGATTTTTTCATGCAAAGTGCCAAATTGGCGATTTATTAAAATGTTTGTATGGGGAACTCCTAGGGGGGGTTTCAGGGGGTGTACTATTAGCATGAGTAGTTAGATTTTGGATTATGCTGCATAACTTGAAAACTTGAAGTCCTTTCCAAAAAAAATTGGTATATTTAAGAAGTGATTGCCAATCGATGCTATATGTTCCAAAAGTAGCATTCATTGCCAATTAGTGCTAAAAAAGTCTGGATTCACAATGCTTCAGCAGAAATAGCAAAAGCAACGAAAATTTGCTGTTGCTTAGCTTTCCATTTTGCTTGAAAAAAAATTAGCAGCCAAAGCAGGAGCTTTTGCTTTTGCTTGAAAACAACGAGCAGCTACAGTAGCAGCAAAAAAATGCTGAGAAGCAAACGATCGATTGCCTTCATTGGGTAGTTGAAAATTAAAAACAGAAAGCTTTGCCGCTTTTGGCATATTAAAAAAATAAAATAAAATAAATACATGCCAGCAAAAAAATAAATACAAATATAATTTTTTTATTAAACAGACTTTTAAAGGACGTTTTACGGCTAATCCCAATTAGGTAATTGTAACAGTAATCACATCCACACAGTTACCAGTGTCCTGACACATTTGCCAGCTCACGTCCTTTGCCACGCACCTACAGGGTTAACTCTTACCTATCAAGTGTAGGACATGCGGCTCGTCTCCCTACGATAAAAACCACTTTTTGTCGTGCATGGCGGGCGAGAATCTACAAATACCAACATCGATCTGATACAACCTTTTTGAAACGGCTGTTGCTAGCTTAGTGGATTGCTTGCTCCTGGGACTCCCTTTAGAAGAGATTGATTTGAAGACTCAAAATGGTCTCAAAGCGACCCTGAAATGATACCAAAAGTGTCCCAAACTGACCTCAAACTCATAGCCATTTTCCAAATAAACCCATAATGATCCTATAACGGTCCCAAAATGGTATCAAAAAGACCCAGAATCCACATCAATTATTTTATTTGGACATGGCAAGTTATCCCTAATTATTGCTTAATTGCTGCCAAGCAGCTCGCTATTTACTCTTGGCAGCAGCAGCAACCAAAAATATCAAAAGCCTCTCGATTGATTTTGCTATGCTTCTGAAATTTTCTAAAATTAGTCAACAGCAAACTCGTAGGCTGCTAAGCATTGAACCTTTCGCCGGTTCCAAAGTAAACAGAAGTATTTCAAAATTTAAATTGTTTTTGAAACGGCACTCAAAATTTCATTTTTACAATTGAGTTCTATGAAAAAATAAAAGTTTGAAATGCTGTTTTCCCAAAAATTTTATAAAGTAAATACATCTGTTTACTTTGGAACCGGCGCTTTGTCTAAAAGCTTTTTCGTGCTGCTGTTGTGGCTGACTTTTTTCAAGCAAAAGCAAAATGTGCTTTGAAAATTTTTCAGCATTTTTGAACCCTGATAAAAATTAATTTTTGTAATTATAATTAAAATGATATAATACCCTAGTACCTGGGGGACCGGTATTTTCGATTTTGTCTCATTATCTTACTTACCAACAGGAAGCGATTTCGTCCAATTACATTAGGTATACTCCCTATTATACTAGTACCCTTGTACCAAGTTTCATCGCTCTACCATAATCAGCTTAAAAGTTATGACCCATGAATTTTTAAAAATATGCCTACCTGAAAAGTGGGCGGTGCCACGCCTATTTTTTTAAATATTATCAAAAAATGGTAAAAGAATGACTAGGGGATTCATCCCACCAAACTATATCATTTTAGCCATTTCTGTTACCTAATTATGTCAATTTAGGTGATTTTGGAAGTTTTCGATATCGAAAGTGGGCGCAGTTGGAGGGCGATTTTATCCATGCTTTGTGCAAAATTTCATCGTTCTACCGTTGTCAGTTTAAAAGTTGCGACCAGTTGAATTTTCAAAAATGTCTCCGTTAAAAGTAGGCGGTACCACACCTACTTAAAAAAATTTATCAAAAAATCATTATCACCTATAAAATTATGTCATTTTAGCCATTTCCTTTTCCGAATTATGTCAATTTATGTAATTTTCGAAACTTTGGATATCGAAAAAGGAGGTGTGGTTATCATCCGAGTTCGCCTATTTTCAATAGCAACCTACCTTGGCCAGAAAGTAACCTGTATACAAAATTTCATGCAAATATCTTAATTTTTACTCAAGTTATCGTATACACGGACAGACGGACAGACATACGGGCATGGCTTAATGAACTGCTCTTTTCAACCTAAGAACTTTCATATATGAAACCCTATATCTATCTCGATTATTTTGTGCCGTTACGTAGTACCGTTATGTGGACAAAAGTAGAATACCCTTGTACTAGTACTAGTACGCTGGGTATATAAATTAATAAAACCCAAGTCAAATTGATGTCATTCGCTCCTCGGTCAAGGACAAACGTAAACGCGCTTGTATATAAGTTTGTATATTTTTTAATACGCGTACACAGAGCAAAAAGTCACATAAAATGCCCTCTAAATCAAAAGGATTTCTCTATGATATTTTTCCAATAAGATGCCCGTCTTATTATGACTGGGTGTTTGTCTTTAATAAAACTGAGTAGGTAATCACATAATATTAAGAAGATTTTCTTTTTAATATTTCAAATTAAAAAAACAATGAACGCTCAACCCCGATGTCTAGTCTAGTCTAATCTACACTACCATGCCATCGTATTCTTAACTTGCCAACGTCTAATTACACCTTTGTTCTTTTTGCCTCACCACATGTCCACTTGCCTTATTGCTTTTCACCGCGAATCGAACTAAGAATTATTAACTTCTGAACGGAGATCTCTACCATGATGCTATCGGGTACTTGTGCTTGGTAGCGTCGAATTACACATTTGAAGAAGGTATACTTTTATGTACATATGTTGAGACGTTAATAGCTAAATTTGAATTAATAAGGGATCTTTTAAAAATAAATAGTTTTCCTTTTCAATAAATTCAATATGAATCTAGTGAAAATAAGAGGATGTTCTCATATATCATAAAAACAAGCAGATTTCTTCTAACAATTGAACGTTTTTGACAAAAGTACATACAAAATTCATAAATAAGAAGCTGACACCTTCTTTTTGGCCGATTTCCTTTTCAATAAATTTGAGAAGAAATTCAAGCTAAAATCAAAAAGATTTCCTAGCACAAATTTCTTCAAATTTGTCCCCACTCGCTCTCCCCGGCCAATAAGCTTTTTTAGACGTCGATCTCTTTGATTATAGGTGAACTTTTTGGCTCTGTATATACTCACGGCAGAGTCACTCTTCCAGTGTGTGATGTATACTTGAAACTGGAGGGGCCCATATATTTTTTGCAGTCTCCGATCTGCAAAAGATAGATGACTTTAGACGGGGAGGGTTTTTCATATCAGAAATAAATACGAAAGGCTGCGAACCACTGTAAAGTGGCGAAAGTAAAAATCTATAGAAAGAGCAACACTTCCACCACACTTCAGCAGGAGCCACCTGCCAGATAGTTGCAAGGTTGTGTGCCACAGCATGCATTCCTACGTGTCCCAATCTTATGGTCGACGTAGCCAACACCCTCCTTCACCAGCACCCAATGCCGTCTCCTTCTACATCGCTTAAGTGGTGCACTTGCTGAATGCAAATTAATAAATTTAAGGGACAATATGATATGGGCATGGCACGTGGGCTTTTGGCTATTAGGCTGAACCTTTGGTTGGCGGTTTGACTGACTGTGCAGGCGGTTTGACGTTCTCTTGTATGGTTGGAGCACGCAACTTCAAGGCTGCGAAAGCTATTTAAAAGCAAAAAAATTAGCATGTGAATTTATGCTTTTGCCGTACGAACTTCAGCCGCATATCTGTATATATGTACATATGTATTTATTTGTCCTGATTTATGCACATAAATATAAAGAACGTATGGATGAATGAATTCGACCGTGTGCGGACGAGTGATTTTGTGTAAAACTTGCATTTGAAATGTAATTTTCGTCCTTGCCTTTTTAGTTTTTTTTGTTTTTTTTTTTTTTGTTAAATTAATTCCAATGTTTGTTTTGATAAAATGCCGTGGGTCAGTTGTATGAAAATTTGCAGTTTTCATAAAGCTTTATTATAATAAGCTTAAATATTTATAATATAACTAAATAGTGCGCCTGGACATTTCTATGGATGTTTTTGATATATGTATAAGTGAACGGGAGGAAAAAATTTACGTATAAAATATAGAATTTATAACCTCTTTGTGCTTAGTTTTCTTTTTTAACGATAAATCCTACCAATAACAAATTAAATCAATTTTTTGCCTGTTTTGTTTATTTTTAGAAAGTACCTGGGCTTGCTCGGTGCTATCAATTTAGCGCTAAGTTTACATACCCAAAACGACCATAAAATAATCCCAAAATAATCCTTAAATGATCCCAAAACGACCCTAAAATGACCCTTAAATGTTCCTAAAATGATTCGAAATTGAACCCTAAACGATCCAAAAGCAATCTCAAAATAATCCCAAAATGATCCTAAAATGTCCCCAAAAAGACTCTCAGATGTTCCACAAATGAACCAAAATTATCCCAAATTATTCCAATATAATTCCAAAATGATTCCTAAATGATCCGAAAATGACCCCAAAATTGTTCCAAATTAATCCAAAAATAAACCCAAAATGATCTCAAAATAGCCCCAAAATTATCCAAAAGTGACCCCTAAATAATCCAAATATGATCCCAAAAATTTACAATACAAATACAATACGGTAAAACGATAACCCTGGGCGGCAACCCTACTTGAAAATATTTTAGTTGGTATGTCGGCAAAAAAAAACTTTCATTTGATACCCATATTGGGATATCTTGTTCCATAATTTAAAAAAATCGAATGAGGTGGCAACCCTGTAAACCCACAAAGTGGCAACCACCAAGTGGAGAGTTTTATAATCAATAATACCATCTCTATGCCACATCAAATTTCATAAAAATTTACCAAGCTGCTTAGAAGATGTGCTTCTAATCAACATATGCCCGTAGGTAAAGGGCATAGGACCTGCACAATAAAAACTCTATTTTTGAAGTACTAAATATAAAATAAAAAACAAATTCCGGATTTAATATTCATACCGAGTGAGCAGCGAAATACATCGACGAATTGAAAATAGTTGGCTGCTGGCCAAATAGAATTCAAACTTACATATAAACTTTCATTCATAAAAGCATATGCTTATTTATCTACATACTTATGAGTTCATAAACCGTTGGGAGTATTACATCACGCTCTTAAATTTCAATCAAAATTGGCAAAGTTCATATGTCCTTATTATTATTTAATTCTGAACAAACCAAGTACATTGACTTTCTGGGCAAGTTCGATTATGTCTGAAATAAGTATATTAAATCTCATGATATTTCATCATAATTTCATCTCATACTTGTATGACGTACTAGAACTTTTCCCTTATAAATTCCATTTCCCGATTCAGCTAGACGTATACAAATGTACACACATATTGATACACGAAACAGTTTCAAAAGTGTAAATGAAAAATAAAACTCAATCTTGATATAACTGTTACACAGTAGCAGTCTTCAATTGGGAAATGAAAATGATTTTAACACAAATCACAACCGTTTATGTTGTGATATACGTAAAACACTTGAGAAGATATATTGTTTTATGTGTACGGAAAGTTTGCAAAAGTATCTTTGCACCTCTGCTTTGGTTTCGCTAACAGATACTTCAGGTGAGTGTAAATTTAAAATGAAAAAAAAAAAAACAACGAAGAAGTAAACAAAAATATTTCCGTGTACATATGTATGTATGTATGCAAAGTAAACAACCAAGGAAGACAAGCTGGCTGGCAACTGAACTAAGTGGGCTAGACATGAGCTAATGTATATTTACAAATGCTAACATATGCAAACTTTGTTGAAAATATACAAATAGCAAATAACAAAGTGCAAGTTTTGTTTTAAATTAAACATTTTGTAGAATATTAAACATTTTGGAAAAAAGTTACTTGGGTATGATCTAGAACACTCCTAAAAAGTATAAAGGCTCCTTTTGATATAATTTTAATTTATACCATATACTAGAAAAAATATCTACCTATTTGCTATTTCTTCGGAACTATTTGTACAAACTACGTAATTTTTGGTATAGAGATTCTTTTGATGGAGCTCAAATGAGGAATTATAAGGATAATGATACAAATATATATAGGAATAAGACTACTAAAATGAATAAGAATAAGAATAAGAATAAGAATAAGAATAAGAATAAGAATAAGAATAAGAATAAGAATAAGAATAAGAATAAGAATAAGAATAAGAATAAGAATAAGAATAAGAATAAGAATAAGAATAAGAATAAGAATAAGAATAAGAATAAGAATAAGAATAAGAATAAGAATAAGAATAAGAATAAGAATAAGAATAAGAATAAGAATAAGAATAAGAATAAGAATAAGAATAAGAATAAGAATAAGAATAAGAATAAGAATAAGAATAAGAATAAGAATAAGAATAAGAATAAGAATAAGAATAAGAATAAGAATAAGAATAAGAATAAGAATAAGAATAAGAATAAGAATAAGAATAAGAATAAGAATAAGAATAAGAATAAGAAAACGAATAGGAATAGGAAACTTCTAAACCGACCGGACTAATAGTTTTCGATAATATCTTATGTAACACTCTTTAAAAGCTAATAATGTCCGAAGATATTTCAGCAAAAACTAAACAGATACTTATGTTTCAACCGACAATGAAATTTGTTAAGGTCGTTTTCCTTACCAAGAAAATATGGATACGTTACTTATATTGCCTGACAAAAGTAACCATTAAGTCATTTTCGATTGGAAACTTCGTAACAAAAAAGCGGTAGAAGAAAATTTCAAGATTAGAGAAAAGCTCTGAAAAATGAATGCCTGGCGTGATCTCAGAGCTGGCCATCGCCAGTGATTAAATAGTGTCACATACATAAAAATAGCATTGTTAGTATTTAAAAAACATTTGAGCGATTTTTGTTAGTATGAAAAAATTTAATTTTCCTGAAACCCTCTAAACATAACCATCAAATTTTATGGTGGACTTCTACAAATTTTTTTCCGGAAGCCCACCCAGTCTAAAATAAAGACGTAGGTATCTATGTACGTTAGGGCGTATCATATGAAGTGTTTTTGAAAAACATTTAAAAAAAAAATTTTTTTCTGGCAACCCTAGATGTCGCCCAATTGCATTTTTCTTCACTTCTTCGGCATTTGTTGCCGGATTTTAAAGTGTTATACACCAATTTTTTTGTCTCAAAGAGTGAGATTTTCCTAAAAAAAGTTCATTGTGCGACCACGTGCCTATTGGACGTTTGCAGCCGGGAGGCAAATCGTGGCTGTAATCGAACGGAGGCTCTCTGATACCGGGCCGCCTCGGAGAGTAACTATGGCCTTACCGCGGTATGGGGCTCTGCCGCGGCGGACGATACATTCCCCTTACTCTTCCCTTGACCCTAAACTGGCCTTGCCCGGCGAGGGGTCGTACGAAAAAGATGAAAAATAGTAACAAAAACCATAAAACTAAAGATACAACAATGTATACTGCACAGCAGAGGAGGAAAATGCTGGAGCAAGCGAGAACGCAACGTCGGAGGACAAACTCCATTTCTTTATCAGCCGAGAGATCGACAGCGATGGCAACTACGAGTCGATTAGCTCTGGATAATATGGGGGCAATCCCCAAAGTAAGTACCGGTACAAACACGGTGAAGCCAACAACGGCTGATGCTAAAGCCCTAGTAAGTGCCGGTACCGAAACCAATTCTCTAACGTCTGTGGCAGTGGTCTCACGACCTGGCCCCAGAGATCCAAATAAGGGAACGACCGCGATGGCAACTACGGGTCGAAATTTACCCCAAAAGACATCTCCCAGTCGCTCTGAGTACTTGGACAAAAGAGCGGCCGCAAGGATCCTGAAGAAATACGAGGGTATTTCACAAGAGACGCTATCGCCGAATGCTAGAAAGACGGTGGAGATGGCTGAAGCTATCTTACCGAACTTCCAAAGCGGTTACGCGCCAAAGAAGGTTAATGGGAATCCCTGGATGCAAAAACTGTTGCACTGTACAAGGCAGCAGCTGCAAGACTAGGTGAGATCTACCAAGGGGCAAGAATCGAGGTTGTCGACTAAAAGGACATCCCGGCTCGGCCAAGTGCAAGAGCTTGGATTCCTGCTATCCCTGCTGAACCTAAGAGAATTCTCAGGATGCTGAGGATCATGAACCCGTTTCTCCCGACGCAGGACTGGGGTGTCAATCTGGTCGAGGATGAGGTAGGGCCTGATAGGCAAGTGGTCTTCACCTTGAATAAGGAGGCACTCGAGCCCCTTAAACGGTGCAATGGACGAGTGCACTACGGCATGGGTCAGATCGTGACTTCGATATATTTCGATAAATTTATCGATAACTGAGTTATCGGTCAAAATATGATTGCCCAAAAACCTAAAAAATTCCCTAGGGTATCAAACGAAAGGCGAAGGCCCCAGGTTTCATTTGGACATCGACATATTTCGATAAATTTATCGATAACTGAGTTATCGCTCAAAATGTGGTTGCCCGAAAACCTATACCCCAGGTTTCATTTGGACATCGACATATTTCGATAAATTTATCGATAACTGAGTTATCGCTCAAAATGTGGTTGCCCGAAAACCTATACCCCTACAATATGGGTATCAAACGAAAGGTGAAGGCCCAGGTTTCACTTGGACATCGACATATTTCGATAAATTTATCGATAACTGAGTTATCGGTCAAAATGTGGTTGCCCGAAAAGCTTAAAATTTCCCTACAATATGGGTATCAAACGAAAGGTGAAGGCACATCGACATATTTCGATAAATTTATCGATAACTGAATTATTGTCAAGATGTGAGGCCAAATACCTTAAAATTTCCTAACAATATGGGTATCAAACGAAAGTGGAGGCCCAGAGGTTCGTTTGCACTGCGGCATATTTCGATATATTTATCGATTTCTTCATGTGGTATGGTATTTAACTAAAAAGTAAAAAATAAATATAGTTTAAAAAGCGAAAACACGCGCTTTTAAAGAATATTTCAATAAAAAGGTAAAAATAATTTAAATAAAAAACGAAGATTATGGAACAAAGCGGACCACGCTTTTTCCACAATACTACTGTGTAGGGTTTTTAAAATTATTTTCAACTTTTTAGTTTTCAATACTCTCTAAAAGCGTTAGTTTTAGTTTTTTTAAACTATATTTATTTTCTTACGTGAGTATACTATAAAAGGTAGCCAAAAAATTCAACCCACTCATATAATTCCACCTTATTCTTCCCTCATATTTTCTTTAACTTATTTACATATTTTTTTTGTAATCCAATCTCTTCTTCCTAAAACAAATTAGCGCCTTGTCACGTGAAAATCACTTAAATTTTCATATTGTCCATAGCATTACTCAGAGATAACCCACATTAGAAATCGCTTTAAAAATACCACCCACCCCCGAGGGCACTAAACAATCTAATCGTCGCATTAAAAGTTTTTCCTTTTTAAATTTTTTTTTTTCTATTTTAACCGTTCATCCGAAATAAAAATCTAATCTTCCTCTTTCATCCCAAACCATTTATCTATTGTAACTTATAAGCCTTGCGCCGAAAACAATAGCAAATAAAGAAACCAGGAAGAAAGATATTTGCGATGACTCACGAAATTGCTGCTTAACGACAATGACTTTCGGAACTTAATATTTTCACACCTCAAGGCGTTCATGTGGTAGAAAAAAAGTTTGATTATTATTAAAATTTGCTCTTTTCTTTTCGAATTGAGTTACAAAAAGCCAAACAAGAATTTCTCAAGAAAATAAGTGCGCTAGTTATCTGAAATTACTTAATTCGAGGCAGCACTATTCTTACACGTCATATTTTTCAAGCTACCGACGGCTCTCCAACTGATAAAATCAGTCAACAATTTTATGAATAATTTTCATAAAATATGACAAAAAGCTATGACTGTTACATTTGTGATTAATTTGGTGACGTGTGCATAGGTACTTGTCAATCACCAAAACTTACATATGTTGTAATTAGTATTAACTAAACTTGGCAAGCAATTTTTTCTCATTTAATTATCAGTTTTGTTAATTGGCTACAGACCTAAATGTGGTGACAAATTAACAATTCGAAAACAAATAAATACAGATAGATATGGGTGAAAAAAACGATTACAATTAGAATGTTTTACCTTGTTTTGAAAACAAATTTTTTTAACACAATATATATACGAGTATGTACGTGCACTTCGGTACGCCCAGTGGTTGAAATTCGTGCACAAACCCTACCTTTTTGTTATTTCTTTAATTTTCCTTTCTGTTCCTTAGTTTTTTATATTTTTCGTTTTTACACATTCCTATCATTTTTGCCTTATCCTCCCTCTTTACACCATTCAGTAATATAGTTTCAATGTTGATAATTATTTATTTTAGGTCGTCTTAATTAGTCTTTCTTTCCTTTTCTCTCCTTTCCTTTCCTTTACTTCCCTTCCGTTCCTTTTCTTCCCTCTATGTTATTTTCCTTTCACTTATCTTCCTTGAATTTTCTCTCTTTTCATTTATTTTCATTCCTTTCTTTTATTTTCTTACCTTACCTTTCCTTTCTTTTTCTTTCCTTTCCTTTCCTTTCCTTTCTCTTGTATTGCTTTTTTCCTTTTATTTTCTTTTCATTCCTCTGCTTTCGTTTCCTTACATATCCTTTGCTTTAGTTTCAATTATTTTCCTTTAATTTTTTTAATTTTCTTTTTATTTAATTTAATTTATTTTATTTTTTTTCGTACATTTATTTTCCAATAATTTTTTTTTCCTTAGATTTATTTTCCTGCCATTTTCTTTCCTTACTTTTCCTTTCCTTACCTTTTCTTTCCTTCCGTGTCCTTACTTTTTTCTTTTCCTTTTCGTAACTCTTTTAGTTTTCTTTCTTTTCCATTCACTTTCTTTTATTTAATTCTTCCCTTTTCATTCCCTTCCTTTCCTTTATTTTTCTTTCCTTCCTCCTCCCTACCTTTCCTTGCATTCTTTTTCTGTTCTTCCCTTGCTTTGTCTTTCACCCTATGCCTCTCTTAAGCATTCCTTTACTATCACCACCTTTCCTTTCTTTCCCTTTTTTCCATTCCTTTCCTACCCATACCTTTACTTTCCTTTGATTTTTCTCTCTTTTCCTTTCCTTACCTTAACTTAACTTTATTTTCCTTATATCCATTCTTTCCTTTCCCATTCTTTCCTCAATTTTATACTTTTATTTATTTCATTTTGTTTTATTTTTATTTATTTTATATTATTTCCTTTCCTTTCATTTCCTAAAAATTTCTTTCTTCACTTTCAATCATTTTTCTATTTTTTTCGATTTTTTTATTTTTCTTTGTTTTATATGATTTTATCAATTTTCCATTATATTTTATTTCACAAAGTCTAACCACGAAGGGCCTTGCGCATGATGTAGCTTATTTGTGATTTTTTTCAAAACATCAAGTCCGAGCAAGCATTTGCTTCTCTGAATACATACTCACAGATTTTGTTTTTGGAAACACTGTTTGTACGACGCTCAATAAAGTTGAGGCGTTGGCTCATGTTTATTATTGCTGCCAACAAAACAACTCTTGTTGTCACGCTCGGGCTCAGCTATGAATGCAGACATAACAATGCAAGTGTTCATACCTACACACATAACAGCGGCTCTATAAAGTAAATGCGTGTTAAGCATTTGTAGTGGCGTGACTTTTATATCAGCTTTTTCATATTATAATTAATTTTTTTTTATTTTTTGGTTTGTTGACGCATACCTAGCTCGAGGAGACCTATCGATACATATCAAATTTTGGTTATTGCAAAAAAGGGGAAAAACTTTTGGACATTGCGCATTTATATATAAGATATAAAAATATTTTCATTCAAATACGATAGACCTGCGCAACATGCCACTCATATTCAATTACTACACATTTCCGGAGCCAACAATGCTTAAAATATTTTGCTCAGTCAACCAACTCAACTCAAAGGTGAAATAAAAATCAAATCGAAAGTAAGTGAATAAAAAGCAACGAACTGCTGTTTCCGACAGCAAAACGCGCCAAACGACAATTGGCAAAAAATTGAGCGGCATTTTGCAAAAGTGCCAAATATAACTTCCGTATAAACAGAAAAACAAACACACGTACATATGAATGAAAACATGTAACTAGGGCTTCCGGGGTAAAATGCAAGCTTAAGAATTGTTTTATTTAACACTGAAGTTTGTTGTCCATTAAGGAGCAGCAAATATTAGAGAAGTTCATTCAAACATTTCATTTCAAGGGGCAACCACTTGAATACTTTGCTAACTTTAAATGCTGATTTAGATAACTACAATGTAGAAAAATCAGATATTTCATTTTATTTCATTTATTTTGTTGAATATGATTCTTCCACTTTTTCACCAACAACTTGAGGTTGACTGACTCGCCGATGGCAATATGTAACTACGACGGTAAATATGTAACTCTTGGCAATTTATCAGCAGCCTTTTGTTTTATGCTGCGACACCTGCCATATAAAGTAATTTTTATAAAGCTTGTGAACTGGGATAGTCACGATTCGTATGGCGGGAAAGTTTATATTTTCCGAATGTATGTAGGTATATGTATAAGACAATATCTCGCTTTCATATCTGTATCGCTCTCTAAATGTTGCGAAAATGCAATTTTTCATGGCGAACTGAGACGTCACGAGACCATACACCCGTAATATTATATGGCGTTTGGCACATTTCGTATGTTGGCACTTTGAGTGTTCGCTATTTTTTTTTTTTTATCAAGTTAAGGAATACGTTCCCTTGTTTTTGTAACCCAATGATAAAATGGTTTTAGTTGGAGTTTAGATTTTTATGTTTTTTTTTTACAATATACATATATATGTAATAGGATGGCCAAAAAAATTGATGAGCAGATACGTATATTGATATACATAGAAGCTTTTTACGAAAGTTAATAACGGCAAATGAGGCACCCTTTTCTATTACCATAAGAACTCATACTCGGTCATTATACTAAATTTTTTACTAGGAATCCGATTTCATGTATGCCGTTTAAAAAAAACCATAATCGTTTTTATTTTTGGCCCACCCTTGTGTACATACATTCATTGATGAAAACAAAATATAATTGAAAATCGAATCAGCGGAGATATTTCAGCTTGGAATACAAAAAGCCCAAAGCAAAAGAAAACCACGGGAAAAATTACAAAAAAAAAACAATGCTTTTAGAAGTAATTTAACTGAAATATTTTAGATATCAAACATTGTGTTGCCCCATCTCGGTGCAAAAATGTTATTCCATCAAAGTGGCCAGTTAAGAACACAATACACTTGCTTATGTGAAAACAATGTGCACAAATATAGACATACATAATATGTATTACGTATGTACTCCTGTAAAGGAGGAGGCTTGTTTCAGGAGTCAATGCTCTTAACTTTTTGTTGACTTGCTGTTGACACTAACAATTTTATACATTTAGGGCATCGACATTGCCCGTTTGTTAAGCACATTCAGGTTCATTCATGAGAGTCACATAAACAATCCAATAAATGTAGTTCGCTGAATTGGAAGCTCACATATGCAGTTACGGAAATGACAACTGTCTAGGATGACTCAAGGCTCGCCTGGTAGATCATAAATTTCGTAAATAAGATAAGAGGATTTTTCCTAAAACTTTGCACGTTCTATTTTGATTGCCAACATGGGGAACCATAATTTCGGTTTGAATAAATTGAATAAAAGTCAAATAAGTAA
>CAXKVI010000583.1:0-20053 GCA_964058755.1 Campiglossa producta | reverse complement strand
GAAAACACATGGCAAATATTAGTAAGAATATAAATGCAAAATTGCATGCAGGGCACATGGCTCAAAGCGTTAAGAGAACGCAATGCCAATGCAGTCTGGTAGGTTCGATGCCAGCCAGACCGGATAAAACACTACGTCTAAATGCTTGGTCGCATGGAAACTAGTCAGTGAATTACCATTCCGCTGTATAAAATTTTGCATTCAATTCTTTCTAATACCTATAATTACAAAATTAGCGTATAAATATATACATTGGATTCAATCCACAAATAAAACTTCATATACATACAAACATTTCCGCTCCCCATGTACAAGAACCAAAAAAACCGGAAATATACACCCTGTGGTTCACATGGAAGGAAGGAAATAGCTTCAAAAAAAGCTCGCCATATACAAATTTACTTGCTTCCTGTTATCACCTTGGATCAAAGGTGTACAAGAAGTCTATAAAGTAAGGAAAACACATGGCAAATATTAGTAAGAATATAAATGCAAAATTGCATGCAGGGCACATGGCTCAAAGCGTTAAGAGAACGCAATGCCAATGCAGTCTGGTAGGTTCGATGCCAGCCAGACCGGATAAAACACTACGTCTAAATGCTTGGTCGCATGGAAACTAGTCAGTGAATTACCATTCCGCTGTATAAAATTTTGCATTCAATTCTTTCTAATACCTATTATTTTATTTTATTTTATTTTATTTTATTTTATTTTATTTTATTTTATTTTATTTTATTTTATTTTATTTTATTTTATTTTATTTTATTTTATTTTATTTTATTTTATTTTATTTTATTTTATTTTATTTTATTTTATTTTATTTTATTTTATTTTATTTTATTTTATTTTATTTTATTTTATTTTATTTTATTTTATTTTATTTTATTTTATTTTATTTTATTTTATTTTATTTTATTTTATTTTATTTTATTTTATTTTATTTTATTTTATTTTATTTTATTTTATTTTATTTTATTTTATTTTATTTTATTTTATTTTATTTTATTTTATTTTATTTTATTTTATTTTATTTTATTTTATTTTATTTTATTTTATTTTATTTTATTTTATTTTATTTTATTTTATTTTATTTTATTTTATTTTATTGTATTTTATTTTATTTTATTTTATTTTATTTTATTTTATTTTATTTTATTTTATTTTATTTTATTTTATTTTATTTTATTTTATTTTATTTTATTTTATTTTATTGTATTTTATTTTATTTTATTTTATTTTATTTTATTTTATTTTATTTTATTTTATTTTATTTTATTTTATTTTATTTTATTTTTTTTATTTTATTTTATTTTATTTTATTTTATTTTATTTTATTCTATTTTATTTTATTTTATTTTATTTTATTTTATTTTATTTTATTTTATTTTATTTTATTTTATTTTATTTTATTTTATTTTATTTTATTTTATTTTATTTTATTTTATTTTATTTTATTTTATTTTATTTTATTTTATTTTATTTTATTTTATTGTGTTTTATTTTATTTTATTTTATTTTATTTTATTTTATTTTATTTTATTTTATTTTACTTTCTTTTATTTTTTTTATTTCTTTATCATTGTCATTATTTTTATAATTTTGTTTTTTTATTTTTTATTTGGTCGAGTCTAGGTGGGCTCAGCGACCCCACCTTCTGATCCCTCCTTCCCCCCACAGCTATATACGCCCATGCACATATGCATAGATATATTCATGTATGTTTGCATTCTTCTATTTTACAGCCAGACAATGCAACAAAACACTGCGCGCATTAGCGAAATGAAATTTCACTTGGGCAAAATTTGTATTCACCAACTACAGGCACCTCGTCAAATCTGCATATAAAGTTAATACAAATTTGCGTATACATATATGTGTGTCTTTAATTATTTATGTCTGTACTTAACAAGTTTCTCTCTGTTTATTTGGCTTCGTTTGCTTCGTCAAATTTGTTACATTAGTAAATCGTCCACGGACAAAAGTACGCTTCGTTGCATTGTGCGCATAACAACAACACGAGCAATAACGAAAAATGTATAAGTTTATATCTATGTTTGCTTACCACTCAATGCGCTATTTTTTGTTTGTGTTCGCATCCCATATGGTTTCAACTCTTTTTATTATTATATAAACCCTTCATAGCGTAACGTAGCGTGACAAGCCACTAACGACTTCAAAATGTACGAACACAATTTGATTACGATTTTGCATGGGTTGTTAGAAGCACATAAAACTTACTTAGGGATGTTCTGCTTAATAGTGGCGATATCGGAATTCTTCGTGTGCAAGAGTCGGCTGATGGGTACAACGATTGCTTGATTTATATTTCAGGAATGAGAAAGATGGACAAGAGCAATTTAAACTTAGCCGCTAGTTAGCTAATTCTCACACACTCAATGTGGTTTAGCATCAGCAAGGATATACGCTCAGATCGCAAGGATTTCGAACATCTGATGGGTCCATAACATCTCGTATATCCCTGAAAGATTTACTCACACTGCTTTCCTTCATCATTCAGTACAAGACTGCGTTTATATCTAGTTCGGATATCCCTAATAATTTCGCTCGGGCTTTGGCATTAACATTTGAATGCATGTAAGCAATAATAAAATGTTATTTGTGTTAAATTATGTCGGAAGAGTTGCGTTTCCGCACTTTGAATTCGAATGTCCTGTTTTGTGGTGAGGCTCTTTACTCAAGCGACTCAATCCATTAGAGAAAATTAGTTTACATCAGGGTTCAAAAAAACATTAAAGAAATTTGTATTCGCGTTCGTGAATGAGAACGCATCAAAAAATTCGCACCGTTCACGTTCATGAATGCATTCACGAATCATTCACAAACGCATTCTCTAATCTATAAAAGAACGTACTTCTTGTTGTTCATCTTCATAAACGCATTTAACAACTTTCTTCTTACCGTTTACTGAATGCAATAGAATAAACAAATATTTTTTAATTTAAAATGTTTTAAAAAAGGACTAAAAAACTTTGAAATAATTTCATCACTGAAATGAGCTTTCCTAAAAAGTCCCCTTTTTACGATATAACATGCTCCCAAAATTTCGAAGATCAGATTTCCCTATGAAGACTCAAAATGTAATAGTGATTTTTCTTTTTATCTAATACTCGAAATCGATGCCACTAAGTTCGGAGATATCGGAAATTTAGTTCCGATTGGAAGCACCTACATAAGTCGTATTGCAGGGGTAGTCTGAACTTTAACCATCCTGCGAAACGCCTTAGCTGCTTCCAATCGGAACCAAATTGTCTAAATAGCATCTCCGACAATAGTGCTATCGATTTTGAGTATTAGATAAAAAGAAAAATTGATTTATTTTTTTTTTTGGGCAATCTGAACTTTGACCGAAGTGCGAAGTGTTCTTCAGCGCCATCTCTGTATCAATTGACAGTGAAAGTCAATTTTTGCAGAAAAAATATTCGCGCCATTTTTCGGATTTTTTCATGTAATGCACTGCCACTGAAACCTGAAGGATGGTGAAGATTTCAAAACCACGGCTCAACGGGAAATTAGTTCAATATCAAAAGCAAAATCTCTGGCAATGATATTTTTCAAAAATCGCTACCCATGCGCCACATACCAGAATTATTTTTTGTTACATTTTTTGTTAAATTCCCGGGTTTGAACATTTTGAAATTTTTTTTTTTTCTTCTTTTCAGGAGCTCCAGAACTTTTTGAATGCTGCTTAGAATAGTTTTTAAATTTCCGGTTTTGAACATTTTGAAATTTTTCATTTTTGAGCCAATTTTAAAAAATCGACTTTTTTGCAGGAATTTTTTTATCTTTTCAGGAGCTCCAGAACTATTTCAATGCTACTTAGAACAGTTCTTAAATTCCCGGTTTCGGTTGAAATTTTCTGTTTTTGGGCCTATTTTAAAAAATAGGGTTTTTGGTCCAAATTTGCATAGCTTTTTTTATTCTTTTCAGGGCCCCAGAACTTTTTGAATGCTACTTAGAGCAGTTTTTATATTCCCGGTTTTGAACATTTTGACATTTTTAGTTTTTAGGCCAATTTAAAAAAGTCGGTTTTTGGGTCGAAATTTGCAAACCTTTTTTCTTCTTTTCAGGAACCCCAGGACAGTTTTTAAATTCCGGGTTTTGAACATTTTTCTGGGTCAATTTAAAAAAAAAACGGCTTTTGGGTCCAAATTTGCAAACAAATTTTTCTTCTTTACAGGAACTCTAGAACTTTTTAAAAAAGCTACCCAGAACAGTTTAAAAAAAAGTCGGTTTTTTGGGTCTAAATTTGAAGAATTTTTTTTAATTCCGGCATTTTGAAATTTTTTATTTTTTATTCAATTTTAAAATATCGGCTTTTTAGGTTTAAATGTACAGAATTTTTTTTTCTTCTTTTCATGAACTCCGAAACATTTTGAATGCTCTCCAGGTTTTAAAACTTTTTCAAAAATTAAAAAAAGTCAGTTTTTTGGGTCCATATTTGCAAAACTTTTTTTCCTCTTTTCACGAACTTTTTAGAACTTTTTGAAAGCTACCAAGAACAGTTTAAAAAAGAGCGTTTTTGATAATTCGTATTCTGCGTGAACTTGGAATAAAAAATTTGAAAAGCTTTTTTTCCTTTTCAAGAACTCTGGAACTTTTTAAAAGCTACTCAGAAGAGCTTTTGTTTTTGTTTTTCGTGAAGCTTCATATGCTTCACATACGTCAACTATTGCGGGATCTTCTAGTAGATGAGTGAATATATAAAAACAAACTTGATCTATTGTCATACATAAGCTGTAGCTCTATATTCACAAACTAATAAAGAGAAAAATTCCATTCAACTATTTTCCATTTGTCATTTGCTATGATATCTTTATCCATAATAATCATGCATATTTCCAGCGAATCATGTTTGATATATGTAGATAAAATTAAAGACTGCAAACCGTTTCAAAACGAATTGAGGCTTTCAGCGAACCGATATTTTTTTTCAAATCCTAACGTTTTTGCGTTCAACTTACAAAATGAAACGAAGTACCTACTGACGCCCAGTTGTATTGCGCCTAGTGATCTGAAAAAAAAAAATGGATGATGTCTCGTATGTCGACGTTGAACCTTCTAGGTCATCACTACGTCTCTCTTATAGGCGGTTTGTAGCCTTGCCATTAATATTGCAATGACAATAGCAAATATCATGTTTTTCTCTATAAATAACTTAACCCAACTAATAATATTTCCAACTTTGTTCATATCAAGTACATATGGCAGGAGGATTCTTTTTTTTTTTAAATTGAGTGCTTAGTATTTATATTTGTATTACTTGTTGTACAGAATTTATTTTTTAAGCATGTCCTGATGACGTCAAGTAACTAAAGTAATGAAGTGCGAGAATAATATACAGAATGTTATACATATGTACCTTAGGGTGTTCCATTTAATCAAATGGCTTTTTTTTCAGTCTTACCCCCTAGACAGGTTGCGCCCCGGTCAACTATATCTCACATAAATTTGTATCCCGATCGGAGATGGTTTAGGCCTGTCACATGGGGGTCAAAGTTCAGATTGCTCTATGGAGACTCAAAAAATAAAAGTGATTTTTCTTCTCATCTAATATTCGAAATCGATAGCACTATGATCGGAGATATTACATTCAAAATCTGATTTCGATTGGAAATGTCAAAGGCGTATCGCTGGTGGGTTAAGGTTCAGACTATCCCATGGAGACTCAAAAAATAAAAATTATTATTTTTATCAAATAATCAAAATCGATAGAACTGGCGCAGTTGGTCTGAACTTTAACCCCCCAGGCGACACACTTTAATCGTTTAGAATATGTCTGAGGTAGACATACCGGTCTTAAGAGGCGACGAATATGCACAAAGGTAATGACGTGCAAACTCGATGGTTGATCTACGGATATGATGCCTCTCATTACCCATCTTCTTCTTCGTTACGGATGGAGGGATGACATGACCCAGAAGTTTTCACTGGTCATACCAAATCGCTCCCGAGACAGTCGGGCGGTACCGCAAGGGAGTATCGGAGCGTATCGGGTTCATATCCGGCCAAGGACTGTCAATTTCGATGTCACTCCCCGAAACCTTCGGGGAGTATTTTTGTCGTTAACAACAACAACAACAACCACAACACTTTAATCGTTTCCAATCGCGACCAAAATTTGTGTGTGATATTTATGGCTATATTACTATAAGATTGAGGGGTTGAGCCTTTGGAAACCTGATGAAAAAATTGTAGAAAATAAGGACCACCCTAATGCACATTCAGTAGAAAATAGTGATTTTGCAATCAAA
The DNA here is from genome assembly GCA_964058755.1 of Campiglossa producta. Taxonomy (NCBI): domain Eukaryota; kingdom Metazoa; phylum Arthropoda; class Insecta; order Diptera; family Tephritidae; genus Campiglossa; species Campiglossa producta. The sequence continues at coordinate 13,781 of CAXKVI010000583.1, read as the reverse complement.
AGGCTTTGTATGTTGATATTATAATCTACATACATACTTCATAAGTAGGCATTAGGGTGGCCCTCAGACATTTGAAACAAATAATTCCCAATTTTTTGCACACAGCTGGGGTTACCTTCAGATAGAAAACCTTAAAAGTCTTCATCGATCCACTGTGTGCTAAAAAAGTTATTCGGGGTCAAAGGTAAAAATTTTAAGTTTTTTGGCCTTTTTTTCAAAAACGGTAAGTTTTCTAGAAAACTTTAATACGCATTGAAACATTTTCTTTTACCGTTTTTGTGTCACGAAGTTCCCCATAGACAATGAAAAAAGTAATTTTTGTGAAGCCTATAGTTCTCGAGCTAGAGCCACCTTTTCTCTATGCATTATGATCAAAAAATGCTAGTCCGGTAAATTTAGTTTATCTTCTATAACAAAAATTTCGTCAGGCAACATTTTTTTTTTTTGGAGAGCTTAGGTTCACTCCAAGGAAGAAAACTGCAAAAGCCCTCATCGCTCCCATTTGAATAACTTTTTTAGCACAAAAGGGATCAAGAAGCCAAACATTTTTTTTCCCCTCCATACAACGAAGGGCCACCCTAGAGTGCATACATACATAGATTACACAGCTCTACAAAAAAAAAATGTTTGTTGCCCGCGGTATTTTTGCAAATTCTTATACCTTAGGGTACCCATATAAAGACTGCATTCAAGGAATTCCTGGAAGTCCTCTAGTTTGCAAAATAGGGGTCAAAACCCCCTTTTCCATATGTTGGGCCATATATTGCATCATAACTTTCTGTTTGTCCTATTATCGTAATGTTGGTGTTATGATACAATATATGGCCTAACCAATGGAAAAGGGGGTTTGGACCCCTATTTTTGAAAACTTGAGGACTTCCAGGAATTTTCTTAAATGCAGTCTTTATTTGGGAACGCCAAGGCATAAGAATTTGCAAAAATACCCAGAGCAGCAAAAATTTGTATTTTTTTGTAGAGCTGTGTTATCTATGTTAGATGTCTACATAGAATTATGATTAGCAAATAAAAACATATAAACAAGTATAAAAGTGATATTATTGTTTATTAAAGCACGCCTACGCATACAAATGAAAGAAACTAGTTAATCAAAATGACTGCGATCTAGTTAGTAAATAGTAAGAAGAACTTCTACGTTGTTTTTCTTCGGTTCTTACAACAGATGTTACAATTGTTTTTCCCATGTCATAGCTATATTTGCTTACATGTGTTTTCGATTAGGTGTATAAATTTATGTTTACCTTAACAAAGCAACAATCAATACCTGTCAATTTTTATTTTTTTTTTATATATCCTATTTGTTTGTGCGGGCTTTTGTTTTTCCATCTTGTAGGCGGATTTCAGCTTATTAAAATAATATAATCAAGTTTTCACACAATTAGACCCCTTTAAGCTCCATATATGGGGCATTCCATGTCAATTCCTTAAATGGTTAGTCGATCGCTTTCGATTTGAATGAATTTCGGGTGGGAGTTTCCGCTTATCGAAAATATTCGGCTAATAGAATGGCTTTGAAGAGCGAAAACGTCCTTACTGCAGTCTTTGGCAGCTGTATTACATAAAACTTCGAATACATAAATTCTTAGAAGTTATCTCTTACATATAACTATGCATGTAGTTATTCCTACACAAAAGTAAGCTTATGCGCATACAGCTTTTTTCACAAATATTCCTAGGGAATTAAGCGCCAAAAGGCAGAGCATGCTCCAATAATTCCACTATCGTCACCTTGCAGTTGAGTTATTTTCCATGTTCCTTTGGTTTTTCATTTTATTTTTTACACTAAAAGGCTATAAGCTTCTGTTATAGCATTTTGTTGAACTTGTTTTTTTGCATTTCTGCCTTAAACTCCCATTTTACATATTCAACTCGTCGTACACGTAAGGTTTTGTGGTTTCCGTTTAACTGAGTGCCATCAACGTGCCACAGCTGAGGCTTTTGCGTTCCAACATCTTTAATATTAATACATATGGCTGCATGTTTGAAAGGGTCCTGCAGTGAAAGAGGTAGACAATTAAGCAAAGGAAGTAGGTACTTACGAACTGGTTATCCTGAAGCAGAATAGCTCTTAAGTCTAAGCTGAAGGTATAGAAATTGAACCCAAATACCTAGAAGACCGGTAATTTTCGAGTTCCAGCTACCTATAGTTTTAAAAATAATATAAACAAGTAAGGAAGTCTAAGTTCGGGTGAACCGAACAATAAATACCCAGCGGTAATTTTCAGAACGGGATAACAATGATATAGGCCCTAGGAGGATTTACCTAAAGTTTTTACTATCTTAGCTATTTCTCTTACCGAATTATGTCAATTTATGTGATATTCGAAATTTTCCATATCGATAGTAGGCGTGGTCGGGAAGCGATTTCGTCAAATTACATCAAGTATGCACCCTGTTATGCTGGTATACCTTTTACCAATTTCATCGTTCTTCCGTTATCAGGTTAAAAAATGTGACACGTGAAATTTTCACATATGCCTCCTGCAAAGTGGGCGATGCCACGCCCGCTTTCTTGTTTGCACCTTCATTTCCATGCAATGTTAATAAAAAAAGGTATCCGCTAGGTGACGCACGGATCGCGATATACAATAATTTCATTTCCGGTAAGCTAGATTACTAAAACTTCGCATATACTTAGATAACCATTAAAGACAATACAATTTGTTGTGAACAAAATTCCGCTAGATGGCGCACTGATCGAGGTAACTAAAAATTTATGGAATCTTCTGATTGATTTTGGGTAACTTCCGAATTCTAGAGACTTCAAACTTTACACATTTTTAAGAACCCGGGGACAATGCAAGTAATCATCAAAAAATTCTGGTAGGTGGCGCAAGGATCGAGCTATTTCGTACTAACTTCCTTGAAACTTATGTAGCATATAGTTGAGGGCAAATATAAATTCCGATGGGTGGCGCGCTGATCGATAGAATTGAAAATCAATGAAACACAGGAAGAATCTTTCAATCGATACTTGGGTAGCTTCCCGGTGAGCTAGAGACTTGAAAAAAATTGCGATAGGTGGCGCGGGGATCGAGCTAATTCGAGAATTCGTTTCAAACTTGAATCTTGATATAGACTATTAACTATTTTCCTGGTAATCGAGGGACTTGAAACTAAGGTTTAGCTGACGATACGCTGACAATACGATTTGTAGAAGTCAAAATTCCGCCACATGGCACGCTGATCGAGATATTTGAAAAATGTTGAACATCTCTGAACACGGAGAGAATCTTGCTATCGATTTTGAAGTAACTTCTACGGAATGCTAAAAACTTGAGGCTTGGCACCTGCTTCAATAAAGGTAGTCTTTAAACAAAAATTTTATCAACTTTTTATTTTTCCAAATTCTATAAAAAATATCTTTTCGTTTGATATTCACACTAGATTTTTTTAAATATCTAATGGGTGGCAACACCGCAAAGGCATCCTAATTAGTAATTTTTAAACAATTTCAAATAGTTGGCAACCCTTTGAGACAACACTTTCGGGGAGTGTTTTTGCTGCTACAACAACAACAAAAACAAAGTCTTGTAAAGTTGTCCACTATCGACATACGAAATTTCATTCTAGTCGGTTTAGCCTTTTCCAAAATCCTTTTAACCCTTGAATGCATACTGTACCATATAAGGTATTGTTTTTTTTTTTTGCCGTATTAGAACTAAAAAATCTGCTTTCGTAAAATATTTTCACAGCTTTCTGACGTTTATATTTAGTCGTCGCCGAGCTAAACAAGTAAAATTTTACCTTAATTTTTGAGCTGAGGTCAAGCATTTAAGGCTTAATGAAGTAGGTCAGGTTGAGTGGCAGCTCCCCAGCAGAAAACCTTCCCTACAGCTTTACTAAGCTTTTAGCTTCGATCGCCCTGCTCTTGAACCATATAGTTCTACACTAGTTTTGAGCTTACGATATTCATGGTTGGGTTATTATTCATTTGTGGTAAGTAGTATTATGTGGTTTGTGGTTAGTGGCAACCAACGGAGTCAATGTTGTCAATATATATGTAGATACAAGCATACATAATATGACCATCCTTGCCAAAGGGTATATGATTGCAAATGTGGAAGATGGATCTTTTTTTTTGTGACTCCACAAGATAGCTGCTTTGACTGTATTTGCGAGCCATATGTTTTATTTATTCCCAATTTGCGCTTCTCTTCTTTATTCATATGGCTGGCAGTAATGGCAAGTATTTTATGGAGCTCGAGTTTCCATGCATCAATGATGACGACGACGACGGCGACACAATCGCACAAGAAGCAGTTGACAAATGAAGGAGTTGACAGCTCTCTTGGTTAATTTGTAGCGATGTGTATGGCACATGTTTTGGCTGAAAGACAGCCAAGTTGTTATTGTTGTATAGTTTGTGATCCATTGTGTCTCCTTGTAACTCTTTGTAGCAAGAGGTATGAAAGAAATTAATGTTCTTGTTTTCTATTGTACTCGTGTGGACACTAGGCTGTTGCAAAAAGTTGCCCAACTTTATACTACCATACATAGGTGATAATCACTAGCCCCAATCATGTTTCATTGCCCATTACAAAACCTTACATTCTATAGTAATTTCTGTAGCCAAACCTAGTTTTTTCTATGAGCAATGTCCTAAAATAACTAACAAAAAGTCCCGAAATTATTCCGAAATGGTCCTGAAAAGTCCCGAAAAAGTTCCGAAACAGTTCCGAAATTCGCGAAGGTCCTTTTATAATTTTTTCCTCTCAATTTTTGAACCAGCCTAATAAACCGCCCTTGGTTGCCCAATGAATTCAATAGCGCCTGCATGATATGAAACAACAACAAAACCTTATTTATGGCGCTCTATTTATTGACTCCCTACATGAACACATTAATGAGTAACACACTGTCGTAATTTATTATTAATTATATAAAGATATGTACATATATTTGGATTAGAAAATTGAGTAAATAAATTAGAGCTGCCGAATAACTCGTAAGCAATTTAAGAATTTGGTTGTTACTGTTAGTGTTGTTGTAACATTACATCGAATAGCTCGTTAATGTGGATTAAACAGGGTTACTGAAGTAATTGGTTTAAATCATTCCGGTGCGTCCTGGTTAAAATAATTATTAGCCTTCCTAAATATGTTTTTCGGTTTCTCTCGACAAATCCAAACTTTTTTAGAGATAACTCTCTCTCTTATCCACCTTCATCTCCATCTTCCACTTACTTTTTCTCTTTATGTTTCATTCCCCCCCTTACTCTTCCTCAATCTATGACTCTTCTCTTTCCACAGTCTCTCCCCTCTCCTCTACACTAATCTCTTCTTTCCTCTTTCTTCTCTTCGCCCTCACCTATACCGGTTTTTCAACCTTTTGTTATTGTAAAATTGAATTAATGTTTCTAATGATTTCTGTGCAGCTTCCTTGTCAACTACGCTTCTCTAGTCTGGTGGCCTAAGACTGCTCTAAGAACAGCGGCAACTAACTTAAGTAAGCTTCATGGCTAGTCTGTGTCGGTGTAACAGGTGCAATGAGAATTTGCCATGCTGATGCTTTAAGGGCCCTTGTGGGAATACCTCCCTTCCCTAATCCAATCCTTTTCCACAAGTGCTGCAGTAAGGCTTCAAAATAGTTCTAATCTAAAAATCGGAAATATGATAGGACACATGAAGATTGTCGAGAAACTCATCAATAGTCCTATATATCAGTTAAGTGATGCAATAACTCCTACTCTGACGATCACGCGAAAATTTGAAGTTTCAATCGTACATCGAGTGGGAGCCAGAAACAAAGTTTTGTTAGATTGGGTCACAGAGTATGAAGGGCATGACTGCACCGAAAAAGCAGATCACCTTGCAAAACACCATTTCATGGTCCAGAACCCTTCTGTGGGCTCACCAAGGCTCACGTAAAGGAGACCATAAGCAACTCGGAAAAGAAACAGTTTAGACAGCATTGGCTTGACAGCTTAGGACGGAGGCAGGCCAGTCTCTTTATAGAACTATCACAAAGAGTACCAGCCAGCAGGCCCGTGCGCAGGAGTTTGCTATAGGGGGGGTTTTGAACTTTTGGATGCTCCGAAGGTTGTAACTTTTGACAGTTTTTATGAAAAAATTCAGTCGTTGAGAGCCAATAGGGTGGGTTTGAACCCCCAAAACCACCCCCTGCGCACGGGCCTGCCAGTCAGGCTTATTAATTGAAAGAGGGAGAGTAAGATGAATCCGTGAGATACAGAAATCAGTCGGTTTTGCAAACTGGACGATGAAACTCCGGTCCATATTCTTTAGGTGTTGTGACTCTCAATTCCGTCGCGATATAGGATAAAAAACCTGAGTGCTCAAATTTATATAAAATCCATAAAAAGCAGCACGTGTCAGCTTGTTAGTTCTACTCCACGAAACACAAAATATATGGGTTAGGCTTTTCTTTTAACTATTCAAAACCGTTGTGCAACGAAAGTATGCTCGGTCTAACACAACAGGTATTCGGGGATCTCAACTCGGTAAAATCAACATCAAAAATTTTATAGAAAACAAGCTTTTCTAAACGGGTTCGCCCTTCTGCAGTGGTTTGGCAAACTCTTCGAGTGTATATCTGCCATGGAAGGCTTTCCAGCCAAGAATTTATCTGCTTTGCTGTCTCGACAATTTGTGGGAAAAAGTTCAAAGCAGCACACCACAAACTGAAAGATAAACTAAAGGCTTATTTAGGTTGCTGGTGATAGCCTGTGGGTATATCGCGCTCTAAGTTTTTTTTTTCATTTTATGAACAAAGTAGCATTCTTTTACCAACTGGGTATACAAATAAAATAAATAGAGTTTTATTACACAGCACAACATTTTGCAAGGACATGCATTAATTTATTGTCTCTTTATTACAAACGAATTTAATTAACGTTTCTCCTTGTCATTTTCAACCCTAAATACTTAATTGATATAATTGGCACACACAGTGCACAGCACATATCGTTAACTCATTTAAATGGAAGCAGTCAGTGAGTTTATAATTGCAATAAATTGGAATTCTTTTAACCAATTGATAATGCAGTACAACTAATTTAGGCCATGAGCCAAGATATGCCAATATGGGTATCAAATGAAAGGTATTTTTGGCGAAATGCCAACTAATAAATTTTCAAGTAGGGTTGCCACCTTACCGCAGTATATCTGTGCCGGATTTCGATGAAATATGGCATTGAGATAGTATGCGATTTCCAAGACTATCCACTTGGGCGCTGCCACTTGGGGCAGTTTACATCGTTGCCACCTATTTTAAAAAATTTAATTATAGATTATTTTCGGCGACATGCCAACTAAAATATTTTCAAGTAGGATTGTTGCCCAGGGTAACCATTTTAACGTATTGTATTTGTATTTGTTGAGGTCATTTTCGGATCATCTTTGGATTATTTTAGGATAATTTTGGGTTCAATTTCGGATAATTTTGGGATAATTTAGGGGTAATTTTTGGATCTTTTTGTGCTCATTTTAGGATAACTTTTTTTTTTCAGATCAATTTGGGGTCATTTTGGGATAATTTTTGGACCATTTTTGGGTAATTTTGGTGTTATTTTGGGACCATATTTTTAACAGTTTAGGGTCATTTTGGGATAGTTATGGGACTATTTTAGATCGCTTGACCGATTGCAATGAAATTTGGCATAGAAATAGTATGCTTGATTCTAAGACCGTCCGTAGGAATGTTTCCAGTTGGTGCGTATTATAGGGTTGCCACCAATCTATTTTTTTCTTAAATATTGATCAAGGTATGCCAATATGGGTATCAAATCAAAGGTACTTTTAGCCGCATACTAACCACAAGGTTGGCACCTAGGGTTGCCGCCTTACTGCCTTTTATTTATTACTTCGTATATTGATCGATTTAGATGAAATTTTTTTGGGGAGTATACTTCATTCTAAGATTTTCTACTTGGGTATTGACAATTGAGGCGATTAAAGTTACCACCTATTTGATATTTTTTTTTGGAAATCTATTTTGAAAAGTTTATGTTGGTAAGTAAGAATGTTGGAAAAAATGTAGGTACTAAAAATTAAACTAAAAAGATTAAAATAATTTAAATTTCCCTTATTATACCTGTACCACTAAGGTATACATATTAAAATCTAAAAAAATGAGATATTTTTATTTAAAGCAATCAATCACTTTCAGCTTATTTTATGCGAGCACCTAATAGCCTGTCATACCTTAAAGCTCTTCTCCACTTTTCAATAAGCTGTAAGCAAGTCTATTTCATTCCACATCTCAATCACATTCTACAATCAAAAGAAGTACTTAATAAAAGTAAACGCGATTTTCATTTGCTGCCACTCCATACTAACTAAAGTCGGTCGTATTATTTTTATGAGCTATTATAAAATGTATTATTGGAAAAGCCATACTTTGCTTACGTTTCTATTCTCTTGTTCAGTATTTAATATTCTTCAAATAAAAATGAAATAAAAATCTACACAAATGACCATTTGGCTGGCTCACGAGCTGAGTTAAGGCGCTAGTCAATGAATTTTATTGGTTTATTGTACGATGTTTTTATGGCGCTATTTTATCTGCATCTACTCTTATTTTGGCTCATAAATATTTGAATGCACTCAACTTAAGCAAAAAAAATGTAGGTTAAGGTTTCAGCTGCATTCAAAACGGATATTTTTAGAATTTGTTTAATTTGTCAATACGATGTTTTGAAGCTTTTGCTATTATTGGCTTGGAGAGGGTCTTCCTAATGGTTTCGGAGCTGTTGGTATTTCTAACATCATTTTACCGCCTGTGATTTGCAGGTAAGTCAAATTCAGATCTAGTAGCATATATGCAAGTGCTTTCTTTTATTTGATTTGATTTTATTTTATATTACATTTTATTTTATTATACCTTTCATGAACATGAAATGGTATTATAACTTTGGTCCGATGTTTGTAAATATGAGAAGAAGAAGAGATAAACCCATCAATAAGTATACCGAAATGATCAGGATGACGAGATGAGTTGATTTAGCCATGTCCGTCTGTCCGTCTGTCTGTTTGAACGCAAACTAGTCCCTCAATTTTTGAGATATCTGGCTGAAATTTTGTATGTGGCCACCATTTTGTAATATAGGAATCATTTGTCGGAACTGACAAGATCGGACCAGTATAACATATAGCCCCCATACAACCGATTGTTCAGATATAAGGTTTTTTGGCCAAAACTTCCGCAATTAAAAAGTTAGGAACGTAAAATTTTGCAACTCGAGTAATTTCTATTTATGTAGTGTATATAGTGAAAATCAACGAGATCGGGCAAATGTAACATATAGCCCCCATACAACCGATTGTTCAGATATAAGAATTTTTGGCCAAAACTTCTGCAATTAAAAAGTTAGGAACGTAAAATTTTGCAACTCGAGTACTTTCTATTTATGTAGTGTATACAGTGAAAATCAACAAGATCGGGCAAATGTAACATATAGCCCCCATACAACCGATTGTTCAGATATAAGGTTTTTTGACCAAAACTTCTGCAATTAAAAAGTTAGCAACGTAAAATTTTGCAACTCGAGTACTTTCTATTTATGTAGTCTATATAGTGAAAATCAACAAGATCGGGCATATGTAACATATAGCCCCCATACAACCGATGTTTCAGATATAAGGTTTCTTGGCCAAAACTTCTGCAATTAAAAAGTTAGGAACGTAAAATTTTGCATCTCGAGTACTTTCTATTTATGTAGTGTATATAGTGAAAATCAACAAGATCGGGCAAATGTAACATATAGCCCCCATACAACCGATTGTTCAGATATAAGGTTTCTTGGCCAAAACTTCTGCAATTAAAAAGTTAGGAACGTAAAATTTTGCATCTCGAGTACTTTCTATTTATGTAGTGTATATAGTGAAAATCAACAAGATCGGGAAAATGTAACATATAGCCCCCATACAACCGATTGTTCAGATATAAGGTTTCTTGGCCAAAACTTCTGCAATTAAAAAGTTAGGACCGTAAAATTTTGCAACTCGAGTACTTTCTATTTATGTAGTGTATACAGTGAAAATCAACAAGATCGGGCAAATGTAACATATAGCCCCCATACAACCGATTGTTCAGATATAAGGTTTTTTGACCAAAACTTCTGCAATTAAAAAGTTAGCAACGTAAAATTTTGCAACTCGAGTACTTTCTATTTATGTAGTCTATATAGTGAAAATCAACAAGATCGGGCAAATGTAACATATAGCCCCCATACAACCGATTGTTCAGATATAAGGTTTCTTGGCCAAAACTTCTGCAATTAAAAAGTTAGGAACGTAAAATTTTGCATCTCGAGTACTTTCTATTTATGTAGTGTATATAGTGAAAATCAACAAGATCGGGCAAATGTAACATATAGCCCCCATACAACCGATTGTTCAGATATAAGGTTTCTTGGCCAAAACTTCTGCAATTAAAAAGTTAGCAACGTAAAATTTTGCAACTCGAGTACTTTCTATTTATGTAGTCTATATAGTGAAAATCAACAAGATCGGGCATATGTAACATATAGCCCCCATACAACCGATGTTTCAGATATAAGGTTTCTTGGCCAAAACTTCTGCAATTAAAAAGTTAGGAACGTAAAATTTTGCATCTCGAGTACTTTCTATTTATGTAGTGTATATAGTGAAAATCAACAAGATCGGGCAAATGTAACATATAGCCCCCATACAACCGATTGTTCAGATATAAGGTTTTTTGACCAAAACTTCTGCAATTAAAAAGTTAGCAACGTAAAATTTTGCAACTCGAGTACTTTATATTTATGTAGTCTATATAGTGAAAATCAACAAGATCGGGCATATGTAACATATAGCCCCCATACAACCGATGTTTCAGATATAAGGTTTCTTGGCCAAAACTTCTGCAATTAAAAAGTTAGGAACGTAAAATTTTGCATCTCGAGTACTTTCTATTTATGTAGTGTATATAGTGAAAATCAACAAGATCGGGCAAATGTAACATATAGCCCCCATACAACCGATTGTTCAGATATAAGGTTTCTTGGCCAAAACTTCTGCAATTAAAAAGTTAGGAACGTAAAATTTTGCATCTCGAGTACTTTCTATTTATGTAGTGTATATAGTGAAAATCAACAAGATCGGGAAAATGTAACATATAGCCCCCATACAACCGATTGTTCAGATATAAGGTTTCTTGGCCAAAACTTCTGCAATTAAAAAGTTAGGACCGTAAAATTTTGCAACTCGAGTACTTTCTATTTATGTAGTGTATACAGTGAAAATCAACAAGATCGGGCAAATGTAACATATAGCCCCCATACAACCGATTGTTCAGATATAAGGTTTTTTGACCAAAACTTCTGCAATTAAAAAGTTAGCAACGTAAAATTTTGCAACTCGAGTACTTTCTATTTATGTAGTCTATATAGTGAAAATCAACAAGATCGGGCAAATGTAACATATAGCCCCCATACAACCGATTGTTCAGATATAAGGTTTCTTGGCCAAAACTTCTGCAATTAAAAAGTTAGGAACGTAAAATTTTGCATCTCGAGTACTTTCTATTTATGTAGTGTATATAGTGAAAATCAACAAGATCGGGCAAATGTAACATATAGCCCCCATACAACCGATTGTTCAGATATAAGGTTTCTTGGCCAAAACTTCTGCAATTAAAAAGTTAGGAACGTAAAATTTTGCATCTCTAGTACTTTCTATTTATGTAGTGTATATAGTGAAAATCAACAAGATCGGGAAAATGTAACATATAGCCCCCATACAACCGATTGTTCAGATATAAGGTTTTTTGACCAAAACTTCTGCAATTAAAAAGTTAGGAACGTAAAATTTTGCAACTCGAGTACTTTCTATTTATGTAGTGTATATAGTGAAAATCAACAAGATCGGGCAAATGTAACATATAGCCCCCATACAACCGATTGTTCAGATATAAGGTTTCTTGGCCAAAACTTCTGCAATTAAAAAGTTAGGACCGTAAAATTTTGCAACTCGAGTACTTTCTATTTATGTAGTGTATACAGTGAAAATCAACAAGATCGGGCAAATGTAGCATATAGCCCCCATACAACCGATTGTTCAGATATAAGGTTTTTTGACCAAAACTTCTGCAATTAAAAAGTTAGGAACGTAAAATTTTGCAAATCGAGTACTTTCTATTTATGTAGTGTATATAGTGAAAATCAACAAGATCGGGCAAATGTAACATATAGCCCCCATACAACCGATTGTTCAGATATAAGGTTTCTTGGCCAAAACTTCTGCAATTAAAAAGTTAGGAACGTAAAATTTTGCATCTCGAGTACTTTCTATTTATGTAGTGTATATAGTGAAAATCAACAAGATCGGGCAAATGTAACATATAGCCCCCATACAACCGATTGTTCAGATATAAGGTTTCTTGGCCAAAACTTCTGCAATTAAAAAGTTAGGAACGTAAAATTTTGCATCTCGAGTACTTTCTATTTATGTAGTGTATATAGTGAAAATCAACAAGATCGGGCAAATGTAACATATAGCCCCCATACAACCGATTGTTCAGATATAAGGTTTTTTGGCCAAAACTTCTGCAATTAAAAAGTTAGGAACATAAAATTTTGCAACTTGAGTACTTTCAATTTATGTAGTGTGTAGAGGAAAATCAAGAAAATCGGGTAAATATAACATATAGCCCCATACAACCGGTTGTTCCGATATAAGGTTTTTTAGCCAATACTTCCGCATTTAAAAAGTTAGGAACGTAAAATATTGCGGCCGCCGTGGTGTAGCGGTTAAGTGTTCGGCCTTCTACACCAAGTCGTGGCGGTTCGATGCCCGGCAAAAGTAACATCAAAAATTATTTAGAAAAAGAATTTTTCTAAAAACGGGGTCGCCCCTCGGCAGTAGTTTGGCAAACTCTCCGGGTGTATTTCTGCCATGAGAAGCTTCTCAGCAAAAAATTCATTTGCTTTGCAAGTGCCGTTCGGAGTCGGCAAAAAACTGTAGGTCCCGCCAACTTGTAGGAAAAACTCAATAAGCAACACACCACAAATTGGAAAGAGAAGCTCGGCTAAAAATCTCGTTAGAGGTTATGATGATAACCTGTAGGTATATCGCCGCCATTAGTTTTTTTTTTTTTTTTTTTTTTTTTTAGTACTTTCTACATATGTAATGTGTATAGGGTAAGTCAGTACAATTGAACACGTATAATAGAGAAGCTCGGCTAAAAATCTCGTTAGAGGTTATGATGATAACCTGTAAGGTATATCGCCGCCATTAGTTTTTTTTTTTTTTTTTTTTTTAGTACTTTCTACATATGTAATGTGTATAGGGTAAGTCAGTACAATTGAACACGTATAATATATAGCCTCCATACAATCGATTGTTCCGATAACTCGGATCCTATTATTTTGTAAGTTTTTTTAAATTATAACAAAGATGTGTAATGTGTATAGTAAATATAGTTAAATTGAGACAGGCTGTACTGGGGATCGAACAGTGAAAATCGTGACGCTTATTCATGAGAGGTATATAGCCTTCGGTACAGCCGAAGACAGCTTTCCTTACTTGTTTTATTTCATTTTATTTAATTAATTTTTAATTTTTATTTCATTTTATGAAATTAAGTTTTATTTTATTTTATTGCACTTTACTTTATTTTATTCAAACCCTTAAATTTTTTTGTTTTATTGAATTTAAATTTTCTGTTTTTTTTTTTTAATTTTTTTCTGACTACTGTATTTCTTTATGGTTTATATTTTATTTTTTATTTTTTTCTCTTAATTTTATTTTGTATTATTTCCTTTTATTTCCTTTTATTTATTT
>CAXKVI010000582.1:0-20109 GCA_964058755.1 Campiglossa producta | reverse complement strand
AAAGGACTTAACGTACTTTGGAGTACAATCGAGCCGCTTTACTTGGTTGAAAATGCATATCCGGATAAAGTAACAGTATTCAACAAATCCAAGGAAAAACCGCCAAAGGCAACAAAAGGTCGTCGAAAGGCTAAAACACAGGATAAGCAAATACTAAGTTCGCTTGAGAACCTTACTGACCTGATCAATGCCACTGAAGAAGTAGCTAAAAGTATTAATACAAAGAATAAATCAAAGCCTCCACAAAAACGTGCAAACAATAAGAAAGGTTTACAATTGATTGACAAATTTTTTAATCGACAAACAGTTGCTGCTTCCAATGTGCCAACGGCACTTAATACGCCTGTCAAAAACAAACCGAACTATCCTGTTGTTGCACAATGCTCTACACCAATAACGAAAACTTTGCCATCTGATTTAGAAAGCGATTGTGATGAATTGACTCATAACATATCAGAAATTGTTAATGGCATAGTTAAGGAAACTGGACATTTGCAAAAAATAACTACATATAAGGGCAAATATTTGCACTATGAACCCATTTCAAAAGACTTAAGCCTTTTGTTAAATGAGTGGAGTATTAAGGATGATCTAGATTTGATAGCGCACAAAAGAAATTTATCAATTTGTTCACAGAAAGATAAAACAAACTCTTCACCTATATCTAAACGTATTTCGTTGGATGACAGTTTTGATGCATTAGTTAATGCGAAACGTCATCAATTGCATAAAATAACGGAACAAGCTAAGAAATTGAATTTATTTACCGCTACAGCTTCGCCAACCAAACAAATCAAGACACACTTAGATCGTTTCAAAGAGCGTAATAGTTTACATTCTTCACTAGACAAATTAGGCGATATAAATTGTAGTATGTCGGAAAGTGAAGAAAAACAAAATATTAGTTATTTCTTTGATAAATCGAATCATGAAAATGATGAATTTGAAAAATTGATGGATATAAGTTTAGTAAATAAGTCAACATCGTGCATAAAGTATAAAAATGTAGATGACTTTGTGATAATTAACGATAGTAGTGACGATTGTTGATATCGTCGCTAGCTTGGCTGAAGCATGAATGTACCAAAACTAAAATTTTGGGAAATCGTATTTGAAAGTTTATTGCTCTCGCAAAATTTGAAATTTTAGTTTTTGACATAAATATATTTTTGCAAATTATATACTCATTATACTCTTTCCACTGATATAGGTTTTGGGTTACATACATCTTTTATTTCCAAAGTAATTTTTTTTTTAATTTTCGTTGTGCCAGAACCATGAATGCGTAGCACATTCATGTTGAGCCAAAAACACAAATGTGTAGCAAAATTGTTACGTATACGTGATTGTGGTTCAGTGCAACACAATCATTTTTCTGGCTCAACGAAAGTTTTCGAAAATTTAGAACTTCAATTTATAAATATTTTCGTTGCGCCAAGAACATGAATGTGTAGCACATTCGTTTTACTGGCACAATTTTCAGAGATTGAAATACACACTCATGAAAATGGCATTGCAAATTTCCTGGGGTTCTTTGTACTTTGTAAACCCAGGATTTTCGTGAATCGTAGAGAAACGAGAAGTTAGTCACATGAGCCTATTAACTCAAATCTGGAAAATTTTCACATGCATGCCTCTGGCAACCGAGCGACGTTATATATAGTTACATACCAGCCTATAACCAAAAAAAAGTAATAAACGTGAAACTTAAAACTTTTGATTTTTTATATAGAAACGTGTATAAAAAGTGTAAGAGCTAATAATAAATTACTAGTAAATTTATTACGATTTTCCTTAGGCTAATCCGATCTATTCTTCATTTAGTGCAAATAAAACATGTTTACTTCACTGTTTCATCCCAACGTTTCGCTAATGGGTTTTAGCATCTTCAGGGAAGCATTTATTTCATCCTACGACATTTATCTATAAACTTTTGAAAAGTTTCTAAAAAAGGTAATTTCGAAAAAGTCCTGAAAACAATCTCGAAATGGTCCTGAAAAATTTCAAAACAATCTTGAAAAAGCTCAGAAATGATACTGGGAAAGTCTAGAGAACAGTACTGAAAGAATTCTAAAAAATTTCGAAAAAAAAAAATCGAAATGAATCCTGAGGAAGTCCCGAGAACAGTCAAATTTGGAAATAGTCCATTGTTAAACAAACCTGGAATGGTTTGAGAAAAATTGTGAAATGGTCCTGAAAAAAAGACACAAAAAAAATCCGAGATGCTCCGAAATATGATGCTAGAATAGTCAGAAATGAATCCCGAAATGGTCCTGAAAAAATCCGGAATATATTCCAAACACATTCCTTAAATGCATTTTGTTTGAAAAATTTTTAGTTGAAAAAAAAATTAACCCAGCAACGTTGAAATATATTTTTTTTATACATATGTACCCTATGGTGTCCATGTATCACTTCATTACATTCATCCCTAATGGCAACGGCCGGTTTCCCTAGAAACGCAAGCACAAATATTTTCACCAGCATTAATTTGACATAAACAAACGCTCGCATTATATTAATTAATAACTCTAACAAATATACAATGGAGGACTTATCTGATTTCTCTTCAGAAATTATTGAATTTTTGCCAACGCAACAGCTAGAAAAACAAAGTAAAGTTGTCGAGGCATGTGTAAGCACCGACCCAGAACCAATCAGCCACGATATGTGCGTTGAAACTACACACAATTCACATATCAGTACTCAGACCGAATTTTCCACATCTTTGAATTGTGAAGTGGACGAAAGAAAACTTGCCGATTGGTTACGTAAAATTATGCCTGCCGTTGAGGAGGAACTCATCAAAGGTCCTACACCTCTAAATGACACCAACGATCCTGCCACGCTTGCTGAACAACCCAATATACAAATATATCAAAAAATTACAACGGGGGCTCTCGAAAACTTTCAAGGCATTGCTACATGGCTTTCGGTGCACACAAACAATGCACCTCTTTTGGTGGTGAGCAGCAAGGCTTCACACGATGACTGGTGCGACCATGTGCAACAAACGTTAAAACTATTTGTACCAAAACGTATGCCAAATGGTAATTTAGTCATCTTCAGCGAAGTGAAAAGTTTGCCATTGAAGTCATGTTTGAGCAGTTTGAGTACAAATGGATTCAATAAAAGTATTTTTGCCGGCTCCACCATGGATGGCGATATACATATATGGTTATGTCGGTCGGGTAGTCGTGGAGGTGATGGACATTTAAGTGTGACCATGACAAGCTCACAAGAAATCGAAGAACTATGTTGTGCAACATCGCCGCAAGGCTGTTCTGTGGCTTTGGATTGGTTAAGTGAAAATCGTTTGCTTAGTTTTCATGCAAATGGAGTAATTATCTGTTGGGCTGTTGGAAAGGACCTGATTTTGGAAAATGAGTAAGTATACTAGCTGTTTTATGAAGTACTAGCTTATACCCCTCGCCTAATTTTTCCGTATCATCCACTTTTCTGGAGTTATGAGATTAATTTCGTATATCTTTGTACTTAATTTTAGTGGTCTAACATAAAATAATTCCAGAGATATGCACTAGGAAAAGTCCCAGTTTTGTAGGTAGTACCACGCCCCTTTGCTCTTATCATGTAGTTTCCTGGAGTTCTTAAAGACTAACTTGGTAGACATATCTTCGTACCGTGTTACAGTCACGTTCATAAATATGCACATGATATGTATGGGAGGCGTCCTCTCTAGTCCTTCATTTTCCTATCTTTCGGCGGGCACCGAGGTGTAGCGGTAACTTAAAAACACTGAAGTTAGATATCGATTTCAGGTAGATTAGTTAACTTGCC
The DNA here is from genome assembly GCA_964058755.1 of Campiglossa producta. Classification (NCBI taxonomy): domain Eukaryota; kingdom Metazoa; phylum Arthropoda; class Insecta; order Diptera; family Tephritidae; genus Campiglossa; species Campiglossa producta. The sequence goes on along the minus strand of CAXKVI010000582.1, from coordinate 16,311 downwards.
ACATTCTCTAATCTCCAACGTCAGAGGGCGGCTCGAGAAGCAGTTGAGAAACATAGCGTTCCTAAAAAAAATGGGACATAATTCTCAAATCGAGGAAACCATAGTTCTCCAAACGAGTTCTAATGTCATTCTCTAATGGGATTTGAATGTGAATAGAATTTGCATTTCTTCCTCGACTCCAGAACTACGCTAGTTATCTAATGTAACAATCCAAAGTTCTCTAGCGTTAGAGACTGTGTTTGCTGGGAATATGCTCGGCCTACTACACCAATATTCCGGGGGTTCACATGTCGGTAAAAGAAATATCAAAAACTCTTTAGAAAAAAAGTTTTTCAAACGGACCATGGAAGGTTTATCAGCACATATCCTCCCCCCCTCCCTTTTCCGAATCCTCCGATTTCCTGAAATGGTTAGAGATTACCTTTGTATGTCTTTTTTCCAAATAACAGCGTTGAAAAGAAGTTCGGGTTAAAGTTCGAATCTCTCTTTTTTACCTAACAAGTATTTCTTGAATAAAGCCTCCATTTGAACTAATACAGTTTACCTTTCTCTTCAACTAGGTTCGTACTAAAGCAACCACCAAATATCTCCAATGAAATCACAGCGGCTGTTGTCTTAAGTTCAAATAACTTCGCAGTGGGCGTTAAGGATGGTTGCATATTTATATGTACCATAGTCAGTGCAAAACGCAAACAATTAGAATTGGTCTCATTGAAAAAACATTTATTTATGATAACAACTTTATTAAAAACCGAAATTATTGGGCGTCGTACCATAATAAGTTGCGATTTGAGTGGTCAAGTTTACTGTCACAGTTTGGAAAATACAGAAGAGGTGAGAAATATTTAAATAATATGTCGACAGCTGAGAGGAAGATCACCATTTTTCAAAATATTTTTCAAAATCGCTCCATCTCGGCTAGAAGTGAATTAAATTCTTGAAGAAGGTTTTTTTTATATCTTCCACTCAGCTGCCGATATCTACACCTTTTCCAACTGTATTTGAGAAGAGGTCAAATGTATTTGAGAAATGAGTAAATCTATTTGAGAAATGATTAAATGTATTTGAGAAAAGGAAAATATATTTGAGAAAAGGAAAATGTATTTGAGAAAAGGGAAAATTTATTTGAGAAATGGGCAAATGTATTTAAGAAAAGCTAAAAAACTTTCTAAAAACAGTGTAATTTAATATACATAAATTTTTTATGTATTGAAGTATACAATTTTTTAGTATATTTTCCAGCTTTTTTGAAATACAGTTGCCCTTTTCTCAAATACATTTTCCTTTTTATACCTTTCATGAACATGAAATGGTATTATAACTTTGGTCCGATGTTTGTAAATATAAGAAGAAGAAGAGATAGACCCATCAATAAGTATACCGAAATGATCAGGATGACGAGATGAGTTGATTTAGCCATGTCCGTCTGTCCGTCTGTCCGTCTGTCTGTCTGTCTGTCTGTCTGTTTGAACGCAAACTAGTCCCTCAGTTTTTGAGATATTTGGCTGAAATTTGGTATGCGGCCACCATTTTCCAATATAGGAATCATTTGTCGGAACCAGCAAGATCGGACCAATATAACATATAGCTACCATACAACCGATTATTCCGATAAACGGATTTTGGGCTATAACTCCTGTAATTAAACACGTAGGAACGTGAAATTTTGTAAGTATTGCTATTTTTATATGTGAAATATCGATGTTGAAACTCATAGAGATGGGATAAATATTTCACATAGCTCCCATACAATCGATTATTCCGATAAACGGATTTTGGGCTATAACTCCTGTAATTAAACACGTAGGAACGTGAAATTTTGGAAGCATCGCTATTTTTATATGTAAAATATCGATGTTGAAAATCATTGAGATGGCATAAATATTTCACATAGCTCCCATACAATCGATTATTCCGATAAGCGGATTTTGGGCTATAGGTCCTGTAATTAAACACATAGGAACGCGAAATTTTGGAAGCATCGCTATTTTTATATGTAAAATATCGATGTTGAAAATCATTGAAATGGGATAAATATTTCACATAGCCCCCATACAATCGATTGTTCCGATAAACGGATTTTGGTAGATAACTCCTGTAATTATATCGGTAGGAACGTGAAATTTCGTAAATGTTGCTATTTTAGAATGTGGAATGTCGATGTTAAAAATCAATGAGATTGGACCAATATAACACATCGTCCCATATAATCGATAGCTCCGATAATTTCGGTATGAGCTAAAGTTAAATTCACACAGGCTGTACTGGGGATCAAACAGTGAAAATCGTGACGCTTATTCATGAAAGTTATTTAGCCTTCGGCACAGCCGAAGACAGCTTTCCTTACTTGTTCTAAAATACAATTTCCTTTTCTCAAATACATTTACTCATTTCTCAAATATAGTTGGAAAATATGTAATATTAGAAATGAAAACGTTTAAGATGTTTATACAGCACCAGTCTTGCACATTTTTTCTATTATTTATTTACAGGAAAATCCAGATGAGACTATACAAATTCCATTACCTTTCAAAAATGCTATAGCATTTTCAAAGACGGAAAATGTTATATATTGTCCTGGAGTCGATGGATCTTTAGAGTGTTATAAGTAAAAAAAAAAAGTCTTGAATTTGGTCGATGTGTTAAAGTTTTAAAATAATTTTGGTTTTACAGCATTCGTAGCGGCCTTCATACCATTATACAAGGTGCATTACGTGGCAAAGGGAATTTTATAGCATGCAGTGACAATGGGTAAGTACTTGGAAGAAACATCTGGGAGAAAATTTTTCAAGTTTTCAAACTATTTTTTTTTTTTAGTTTCGGCTACTGATGTAACATATCGCTATTTCAGAATACGAATGTCGTATGCAGCAAAACTTGATTTTTCAAGAGACGCTTTTTAATCTTTAAAATATACTATCAAAAAAATTCATGCTGAAAATATAAGAAGTTATAGGCTTTCTGAACAAACTGATAACGCCATTCTACAGAGATTACGAAGCTAAATTATAATATGCAGTAATCCCGAAATGCCTAAAATTCGCATACGAAAATCGTATTCTGAGCTAGCGATACATAGGTCGTTGATTTGACATCACTCTTTAATGCGACACCTATAGTTGTGTATGGAAGCGTTACGCATAGGATCTATTTGTAGGCAAAGTCAGATGTTGATTTGAAATCCCTTGTTATTGTTGTCGTTGTCGTGGTTAACGATATTGGTAGCTGTTCTGTTGCGACATCGGTGGATGATGTGACATCATTAGCTGATGCTGATGTGATGCGAAATCGGTTGATCATGTGATGTCATGACATCGGTTGAAGATGTGGAATCAGTCGATAACGTGACATCATTCGCTGATGCGTTGTGGTTTTCTTTAGCATATTTTCACTGCAGACGAGTTCTGCAAAATCGACTGTTGATATGACATCACAAAGTGACGGACCGCATAATAGCTGGTTTTCATTAGGTCAAAATATGACACCAAATGTTGTCAAACCAATGAACAACATCAATACACTCAAACACATTGCCGTGACCATCATTTAAGGCATCACTGGACACTCATTGATGAGGCAGTGGATCAAGTTTTGACACATGCAAACATCAAGTTTGATCAAGGAAACAACAGAGTACAGCTATTTAGTTATTAAACGCAGAAATACGTAAGTGGGAAGGAGATGGAGTCCCTCAAGTTTTTCACTATGTTTGCAAGGTTGTGTCTATTGCGTTTGTAGTCAGTTTTGACAACACGTTTGTCATATCAAATGATGCATGTGAAAACGTCGAATTTCAGTTTGCCAGCGGAGTTTTCAAGGTTTGACACACAAAATAAATTTGCCAACATGTTGGAAAATGAGTGTAATATGACGTGCGCACAGCCGATTTTACCGTCACAATTTAAATGCGAATTTTTATGCCAGTTTTAAAGGCATAATGAAAACACATTTGATACCAAATACAACAACCAAATCGACATGGTGGCAGTTGAGTCAGTTTTTGAGGTCAGTCATTTTGACCTTATGAAAAGTAGCCATAAGTATCCAAAGTTTTTATTGGCGCTTGGTGCCCAAAACTTATTTTTAGGTAAATTCTACAAAATCGACTGTCGTTCATGTGATATAGCAAATTTTGTTGTTAACAACAACAACAACAACAACAACAAGTTGAAAGAGGGTGGATCGGGTTTTCAGTGCAAATTTGAGCCACAAAGTTGACTAGAGTAGTTTGGCCGTTTAAACTAGATTTAAACTCGCAATGGTGTGATGTAAACTTGCACTGAAAAACAGGACCTAAGTCACTAAATTCTAACTCTACACATTTTGTACTTCTAACCTAAACACCCCCTGGTTAAACCCTCGAAATCTTAAGTTGAAAATAAAAAAGTACGAGCTTCCTTTGAGATATATAACATGATTATAATCTTAATTTCAGCAAAGTATTAAATTGTATTTTTTTCTTGCAGGAACTGGATTATCGCCGGCCTTTACCAGGGCGATTTTCAAATATTTTATGTGGATAACTAAACGTAATCGATAGAATTCATGAATAGCAACGCAGAAAAATTAAAAAAAAAAAAAAATATTTTATACCATTATTTCTTCACATTTTTTCTTTTTTCTAGCATGAATAAATTAATAACAGTATATCATAAATTTTTTTTATTAAATATAATTTATTAGGTATGAGTTTACTATATACACATGCATTGAATTATATACTTTCTTTATCAAACTTATGCTTTATACACCTTATCAAATAAAGTTTTTTTTTTTGTTTTTGCTATTAAAACTTTTATTTTGAATTACATATTTATTTATTATTAGTAATAGATACACAACTATACATTCGCTTTTATTCCTGCTCAGTTTTTCTTTACCAAAAATTCAATTGGATTTGTTTCCAAATCACAGACATAATATCAATTTAATTAATGTGCTTCATAATTCGTTTATTATTCCTTAACTCAATAGCGTGATAGAAAGTAAATTAAAAAAAAAAAATCAAGAAATTTGGAGTAACAAAAAGATGAGCTGTTGTACAGTACAATTGTTGTAAAAGCGCTGACTCTTTTATAGTTCCTGCTCTACGCAAGTTTTGGCCTCAAGCTACATAACAGTTTTTATCGCTTGTCTGTTTTCGTTCTTTATATAACTTGATATATCGGGAAATCAAATTTAAACAATATTTTATGTATAATAAAACAATTTTAATAATTAATTTGACAATGTTATGTACATAAATTAGATTGCACATAAATAAATTGTAGATGTAATCTTGTATGGTAAATATAATTTAATTATAAATGATCCTAACTTTTTTGCTACTAGTATTTTTGTATCGTTAACTCAATATAAAAATGTCCTAACTCACATGTGATAATATTTTACAAAATAAGAAAGCAAACTGCATGCAATTTCCACGAAAACAGAACTTTAATTGACAGATATGCTAAAAAATTCGATTACTCTAGGATGAGTTCGGGATGATTCGCGTAAATGATCTTTGCTATAGTATTGAGAAACACATAGCAATTAGTAAAATAATTAACAAGTATAGACTGTTTTATATTAAGGTAACGATATGTATTTGTACACATATATATATTTGTGTAAATAAAATCGTTTTTAGTTATATAAATCATGTTGCTTTCTTTTTTATGTAAAGAAAGCTAACAAATTTTTTTAGAATACAATATTTTGAACAATAAAAAATATTTAAAAAAAAAAAATAAATATATATATATATATATCGTCGGATTAGAGTGTAAGCCTGAACAGTACCTATATACATATTCGTCAATAGACTTTATGATGCAGCTTCAAAATCAAATCAAAAGGAATACAAAATTCCTTGCAGAATATTTTTTTACTTAGTAGGTTTATATTTTAAGCGGACGATATTTAAATAGTATAGTCCTTATCATAACTATAGCATACCTTGTTCTGACATGTTCTAAGCCCTTATGTAATTTTATTTTAATTTTTATTTATTATTATTATCATAGAAATCTTAATTGAAAACAGTAAAAGTCTCCGCTTTAAGCGTTTACTCTGATTTTTTAAAGTTAAAAAACTGTTTGGTAAAAGTACAAAATTTCTTCAAATATTTTGAATCAAAAAACCGAAAATGCCATTTTGTAGCCCGTTCAACTCTACACCTTGTCTAACTGTATTTGAGAAAAGGTCAAATATATTCGAGAAACGGGCAAATCTATATGAGAAATGGGTAAATGTATTTGAGAAAAGGAAAATACATCAAAATTATATGTATATGACCCTATTAGAGCGAAGACTTTTACTGTTTTCAATTTAGAATTCTATAAGCAAAAAATGAAAATGAAAATAAAATTACATAAGGGCTTAGAACATGTCAGAACAAGGTGTGCTATAGTTATGATAAGGACTCTATACATATATAATTGCATACAGAAATAAGTTGACGCACACCAACACAATATATTTAACTTATTGAATTCTATACACTGTAAAAAAGTAGTGTTAATCATAATTAGCACAGCTAAACCTAACGGGGGTTGCTAGTTGCCAAACAAATCATACAAACAATAAATAATGAATACATATGCCGCGGGTATTGCTGTATGTTTATAAAAACCTTAAATAGGGTAGATGGATATAAAAAGTGAAGCCCTGGATGGAATTTCATTAAAAAAAAAAAAAAAACAAGTTAAGAAAATTATAAATTCAAAAACATGTAAAAAAAAGTAGCAATGAAGTAAAAAAATTATATTCAACTTGAGCTGATACACTAACTACAAATTCATCATTAGTCAATCATTTAAGATAGTATAGTTGGGAAACCAGCGTGTTCTCAAGATGTGGAATATATTTTTTTTTTATTTTTTAACTAATTCCTTATGAGTCACAATGTGCACACCCAAGCTAAGAACGAAATTTCGTTATTGCTCCACCCTAATGCAAACATAACACAAACCAAAATAAAAAAAACACTTCTTTCTGATAATAAATGTGAGGATCGAGGATGGAAGAACGGAAAAGTCGATATAGGTGTTTCCCAGTGGAAATTTTAATTTTGTATGGAGAACGTCCGCAACAGAGATATGAAACGATTACTTACAAAAAGCTTTAATTATGCTAACTTTCTGTTGGTTTTTAAGAACTCATTACTTTCACCTTTAATTTATCCTTGGTTTTGTACCTTAATATTTGGAATTTGGCAGAAAATAGCCAATTTACTTAGTTGCCTCAACCCTACTTCTGTTTTCTGGGGTTTAACAAATTCAGACAAACGATTGCTCATGAATGGTCAAAGCGAGGAGTTTCTATTATTTTAGTCACTCGTGTATGTGGACGTTCCCACGGCACATATGCTTAATACACATTAATTAAATGTACTATAGACATACACATAGATATATTTGTAAGACTAACTTTAGTGATATTGAAAACAATTCAGCTACATATTTTATGGTACAGCGATTTTGTTTCGATGATATTCTTCCCAAATAGGCTAGGTAGGATTGTGGCTTGCCTTTTTTCACTTTTAACGATTACTTGAATGTACTTAATTAAACAACACAGTGTTGGGATCCTCATTATCCATTTGCTTCACATGACGTAAAACATCCTTCTTGGTTATAACGCCTAGTAAACGTCTAGAAGTTTAAAATATGATTTTAAAATTATATATAAAATTTAAGTATTTCTTTTTTATTTTAGCAACATAAATGTGGTTATAATTAACAACGCACAATATCTTCCCCTGGGTCGTGAAATAAAAATAAAATTATTTTGTGGTCTTTCTTTGCTCTTCGCTTTTCTCGAAAAGCAACAACCTAAAGAAAGCTATATATATTTCGCTTCGCGCTTTACTTCCGGCTTAATTTCATGTTTCCACTTACCCATTGTGCGTCACTAGGGTTTGCCGCAAACCTAATTTCCTAAACATATCCACCACAGTTTCCATAGGTGTTTGATCTGTTACCGTTATAGGTGCCATATCGAGTATTTTCTTTAGTTTAAGCGGTGGTGGTCCTAAATTTTGTAATGGCGCCGTTGATGTAAATAATACTACAGATATACCAGCGATACCCTCTATTAGACGCTTGGCGTTGACTGCATTTAATGAAAAAAATGATTCAAAATTATTTTATGCACCTTTTTTTTAATTTAAATATGTGGCTTACCTAAAGCTAAGTTAAGATCTCGACGTAACACAAAGCCCACTAAATATTGGGACTCCTTTGACACCACAACTGGGTACCCATTGTGCTCTGTTTCCTTTAGTAATGTTTCCACGTCATCAACTGTCATTGAATCTTGTGTAATAACATTGAGTGTTTCATTTCTCCTAAAAGAGAGGTTCAGGGATTTGTTTCATATTTATGTGCCACTTGTAACAAATGGTTAGTTAACTTACTTTGGTTGCATTACATCAGCTGCTAGAGTTGTGTGTGCAAACTCCTCTTTGCTATCGAGGAATGGATAACCGTTTAGAGCTATGTGCGCATCATAGATACCCTGGAGTAGAATAAGTTGGTTAATAAAGATTAAAATAGAAGTTAAAAAGAGAATTCCGGAGGAGAGGAGAGGAGAAGGACTTACCTGTCTTCCGAGCGCATCGCCTACCCACTTTGAAGCCATTGCTGCGGCCATCAATGGAACTATATAACCAACGCCACCTGTTAACTCGAACATGATTACTACCAAAGAGACAGTCATGCGCGTTACGCCACCAAGAGTAGCAGCCGCGCCTACCATCGCATATAAACCAGGCGTAATTAGATTTTTGCCATTATCACATTCACCAGTAATCAGCCAAATATTAGGATAGCTATATGCGAAGCGTTCTACACCTGTAAGAGAATACGCAAAGAAAACAAAAACACCGTTAAACAACTATTTAAAAGAAACAAACTAAACTTACCAATTCCTACAATACGACCCATAATTGAACCCAAGAGTAGGGAAGGTATAAATAAACCCGCTGGCACTTTCATGCCAAATGTGAAGACAGCTAAAGCCAATTTGAAAACAAATGCTAGCAGCAGCAAAATAATAGCATGATACACGCCAGGGCCAGGTTCTGTCACTTCTATCGAAGATGTAGCGCCATTTGTTATATTCATACGTTTGTAATCACTGCAAACACAAACGAAGAGTGTTTTAATTGATTTCTTCTTAAACAAGAAATATTTTTATATTTACTAACCACAGTGGGTTTGTTGTATCACCCGGTGAACATTGACTAAACAATAGGAAAATCAGTTCATTCATATTCATCCTTGTAAAGGGATTGGGAAAGCATAAGATTCCAGTAACAAGTGTAACCACCAGGACTTCAAAAACTGGATATTGACCTAATTTACTAAATTTACGATAGCGACACCACCACAAGTTCGCTTTAATAAAAATGGTGCCTATCACGCCCTGAAAAAAATTTAAAACATTAAAATATAGGAACATTTGAAACTAGTATGTTAAACTTACGCCCATTATACCGAGGAAAACGAATGGTATGAGCTCAAAAAATATCCACGGTTTATTATATTCAACGAAAAATAATACGGAGTGTTCATTGCCAAATGGCGTTAACGAACGTAGTACGAAAGCAGCAATCAATGCACAAAAGAACGAACGCCATAACGTCTTCAATGGGAAATAGTATGATACTTCTTCGAGTGAGAATAAAACACCACCAATTGGTGCACCAAAAGCAACTGAGACACCAGCCGCTGCAGCTGCTGATAGTATCTCACGTTTCTTTGCCTCATTTCGTCCGTACTTTGGAAACATATGTGAAAAAATATTACCAATACAACTGGCTATATGTACCATGGGGCCCTCCTTGCCCAATGTTAGACCCGCCGCTACAGATAGCATAAGACCAACAGATTTAATTAACAATGTCCATTTGCCCAAATAACCGCGTATAATAAAACCGGAGAGTATAGTTTTAATTTCAGGTATACCAGAACCACAAGCATATGGAGCAAACATGCGTACCAAAGAAGCACTCAATGAAGCAAAGAATAATGCCCATATAATAAACCAGAAATATGACATAATATAAGCACCAGTGCCATTGCGATCCAAGCCCATTATTTCAGGCCAGGTTTTCCACTAAAAAAAAGTTTAAGAACACATAAATAAAAAAACTTTAGTTTTGGATGAAGCGGGATTATACATATATACCCAGTAAGTAATAAGCTCAGAAAGTTTTCAAAGAAATAAGCAAACCGAAAGGTTTAAAAAGTACAATACAAAATTTACCCAGTTATAGGGACACGCTATAATAATAGTCCAATCATTCTTGATTTGTATGAATTTTGGTGGGGAGTTTTTTGAGTAAAACATTTTGGGAGAAAAAAAATATTTTTTGTAGTTGGACTAATGTGAATTTAATTTCTTTGGCTGTATGTCAATCGAAAACATTTTTTCGTCAGAGTAAAATGAGGTGAACATATTTCCTATGGTGTACAAAAACTTTCCATTTTGCTGTGCCAAAGGAAGAGTTAAATTATGACAGTAGTAAATTTTGACGTATGGAAAAAGCAAATGCTTTGTGAATTAATTTTCAATTTACGTGTTTGTTAGGTAAATTCTGACGTTCATATCCACCACGATAACTGTCAGAATCTACCATCGCTCTGTCAAAATTTGCTTTTTTAAATTATTTGGCACCCGGCCTTTGACAGTTGGTTTTGAGGCTGCCATATGAATAAAATACATCCAAAAATTCTTATCTCTATAGACTAGTTTGAGAAACGTTCAATAAAATGGTATGGCAGCAACAGTGCTCTCACGGCTCTCACTGAATTTGGAACTTAACTTAAAGGTATCCACTAAGGGCCGCTTGCATAAAAGCTGATAACGACTAACCGGAGTTTAATTGACGTATTTTGTATGGTTAGCTGTCAAGTTAATCACCGATTAGGCGTTATCGGTTTTTATGCAAGTGGCCCTAAAACGTGTAGTGTAAATTTGGAAAATATTTTTAGATTTTTTTTTTTCAAATTTTTCTTATTTTAAAATTTTTAAATATTTTTTTATATTTGACTTACTTGACACATTTTATATTGCTTAAAAACGTCAAAATAAAATCAAAAGAGAGAACGGTTCTACCTGTAGTATTTTTATCAGGTGGATACTTAGCATATACTTGACTTGACTTGACATGAGAACTGTCACTTAGCACTTAGAAAAATAACAAGAGAGCACACTAGCCAGTTTCAAATTTTCCCCTCTCTGCTTTTTAAAAATTATTATGTGATTTTTAACATATAACTCTCGATGTTCTGAGCGCATCTATAATAAGGGTATACAAATGCCCAAACAAAACTATAAAGCATGTTGGGAGGAAAACCCTTTTTTTTTTTGTTGGCCTAATTTGAATTTAATTTATTTGACAGTTACTAAGTTTTGCAGCTGCCATACTAATAATATACATCCAAAAATTCTTATCTATATAAAATAGTTGGAGAATTTTATTCAAAATATGTAAAAAAAAGGTTCTCTCACGGCGCTCACTGAATTTAGAATTTACGTAGAAAATCAAAAATCAACAGACTTCTAAGTCAAGTCAAGTAGGGTAATCGGTTACATGCAAACTTCATTTAACAGAACGCTAAGTGGCAGTTCTCAAGTCAGGTCAAGCTATGCAATGTATGGTTAATGGCTGCTTAACTTGATTTTCGGGTAATCAGATACATGTGCTACTCATTTGCTAGAAGTAATATTTTCAAGTTCTTTCAAGTTAAATCTACGCTAATAGAGACCTTTCTTTAACAGAAATAGAAAAAATGTTAAATTTTGAACTTGCGGAAGTATGATTTATTATAAATGAAAACTTCCACCCATAATCCGTTTGTTTAGCACTACATACTGGGTATATACAAATTGTTTAGTTCAGGCAAGAATAAATTCCAATTAAATATTTACCGTTGAACAGTTACCCTCCTCAAAAACTGATTGCTTTGTAGGCCAACAGCATTGTTCCCGATTAAACCAAAATGCCTGCGGGCAAATACCGTGCTTCAAGTCGGACATCCAACTAGCGCCGATGTCAATCATGCCAGCAACAAAACCAGCAGCAATACCAACAAAGAGTACACACAGCCATCCGGACCATGCATCATGAGCGCCCTAAAAAGTTAAAAACAAAATGATTAGACAAATGTACCGGTGCAGTGAAATAACTCCCGAGGAAATAACGCCAGTTTTCAAAAGTAAATAGCCCCACGTGGAAATTTCAATCCCTTTCAATAGGAAATCGCGCGGTTTTTAGTTCCAAATTTAAATTTTGTATTTTGATACAAATTTCAAATCTTTTTGGCCATTTTCTCAAGTAAACTTTAAAATTTATCTGCCCGATAAAAAAAAATTTCATACAAAATGTTAAACCATTGTATCTGCGATTTTTTTTTTTATTTTATCTGCCCGATAAAAAAAAATTTTCATAAAAAATATCTAACAGTTTGTATGAAGTTTAAACCACACATAAAATTGACTGGAGTTTATCTCATACAAATTGGCCGTTTAAACTAAGTTAAAACTCGCGCTGACGTTTAAACTTGCATTGAAAACCCGGGCCTTAGTCTTAATAATTTAACATTTATTGAAAAAAGGAACAAGTGCAGAATACAGACTCCCCGGAGGAAACGAAAAATGGAAGGTGAGAAATCGTATATTTAGAATCGCATATATTTTTCAAACTACTCAATCGATTTCTACCAAATTGGTACAGTCCAACACGCTACGCGATGCACAGTACTTCTGCATAGTCGGCCTTCGGCCACGCTTCGAAAAAAAATAACCCTGGGCTACGCCATTTTATACAAAAGATATACATACATACATATGTCCAAGTTTTTCATGCTCCTGAATTTTTAAATTACTACACAAAAACTTACTAAAACATGTTCTAATAAATATTCTTATAATAAAGAAATGCAAAGATTTAATAATATATATTGTTTTATTACTCGAGAGCTCAAAATTTCCACACTGCGTTATCTTCTTTTGTCGTTATTTTTTTCGAAAGGGAAATAATTAAATTTTTTTAATTTAACTTATTTAACATTGTTTGTACAAGTAAGACTAAGTCTTTTACAAAGAAAAACCTCCAAAATATAGGAACAGAAAAGTTGAAATTTTTAGATAAAACTTCACAAAATGATTTATACATACATATATGTATAACCATTCTTTCACTTAATACTGTAAATACAATTTAGGCAATTTTAATACCGGTGATTTAACAGAGAAATTGCGACTTATAAATATTATTAATATTTTTAAAATCACAGAAGTTAAATACAATTCAAAATAAGTTAGGAATTGTCTTTTGTCCTTGACGGAAGTGAGTTCCAAAGACGGATTGTACTGACAAAGAACAGTCTGGAGGTCTTGGGACCAATATATTTAGAGTTCAAGAAGACTGGCAAAAGTTTAACTTTTCAAATAAGTAAGGGAGATATTAAGAGTGGAGTAGCTTATGCAAAAAGCAAATATTTCTGATCTTTAAAAAGTTTTTAACGTCGCTCCCGAGGACTTGGGTAACATATAAAGAGATGTGACCAAATTTTCTTTTAGAATAAACAAACCGAGCAGCATTGTTTAAGGCAAGCTGCAGTTTATTGAGCGAATTCGAATCAAGGTTACCATTTACAAGTTCACCATAAGAAATTTGAGGGTGATTAAAATTTTGACTAACCTCATCTTAGTATCACATGGCAGTAAATAGGCTGTTCGGTACAAGTTTCGAAGGGTGCTATATATTTTACCGACCACGATATTAATATGATCAACACAAGTTAACTTAGAGTTGAGTCTAAAATCTAAATTGGGTACTACATCGTTTAAAAGTATTTTATCCCCATTAAATATAATATCAGGAAGGCAGCTAAGGTCATATGCTACGTTCGATATTGCTATCGCCTTTGACTTCCTCGCATTAAGAGATTATTTATTTACATAAGCCCAACGTCCAATACGCTCTAGGTCTTCATTCAGCCTAGAAAACAGGTCTTCGGTAAGCCCGATTGGACGGGATATGTATATTTGGGTATCGTCTGCATAAAGATGTATCGAGGCATTATGACAGCAACCAAGAATGTCATTTATAAAAATTATAAACAATATTGGACCTAAGATAGATCCCTGTGGGACACCAGCTGTTATGCGCTTTAGGCTTGAGATGTTATCACCACATTGAACTTGCTGAGATCGGCCAAATAACCCCCGCCACAAAAGGAAATATCAACAACAAAAAAAAAAAAACAGCCCGCTTCAATGCCCCAAATGTACAAAAGGTTGGCCCCTAAAACACAAAATTTTTAAAGATATTATACACGCGACACTATGACGATATCTTAACCGTTTCCCATAAGGATCAAAACTCATAAATATGCAAGGGCACACTAACTCATACTTTTGAAATGCTAGCATAAATTAATGATATAAAGCGCTCCGTGGAAAAAGTTTTCTTTGTTTACTTTTTCACCATTAGGAAACTTTATTTATTCTTCTCGAGGCTTTTTTGGCAATTTCATACCTTAAGTAGATTCCATAATGAGTCCTGTCGCTTTTTAACAATATAACGATGCCGCATACGATCACGTGCAATATCACGTTGCCAATCGATTGTGTGAAAATCATCGTATTGCCCAATTCCAGGTATATCGTCGTGCACATCTGTGAATATATTTTTGTTTATATAGGAAACAAATTATTAAATGTAATGAATTCTAAACAAATTACTTATTTTCGATTTTTTTTAAATGTGTTGCCTGTGGTTAACTAAGGGTTGTTATAAGGCTATGCCATTTTTTTTTTGGGATAATTGTAATAATGATAATGATAATAACTGTTTCGGTAAAATATTTGTTTCGACATAATTATTTTTTCGGTGTGTACAAATTTAAGTTATTGCGAGTGAGTGGATAATCAAGAGCTGTACATACAATAGAGCAACAGTTACCGACTTTCTTCTTTTTAAAATGTGTCATAGATGAGTTTGTTATTGCTAACAATCCACCATGACCTGCGGTTGGGAATGGGTTGTTCATGAATTTAGTATTTTTTTAAAGAGATTGTGGAAAAAGTGAAATATTGGTTAAGTGAAACGTTGCTTCCTATGTATTCATGAGAAGCTCCAAATCATCGATTGCGTCTCGTCTGGTTTTGAGTTTTTCTGAAAGTTTTAATTGAGCTTTTTGTTTATTATTTAAGTTCTTAGGGTATATTAGCAGTTTCTTTTTGTTTGCTGCGCAGCTTGATGTGATTGCACTGACATCTTGGTTGAGATGAAATTGATTGGTGAGTTGTTGGGATCTGATGTTTCAACGATTGCGTTTGGTTCTGCATAATTTGTGTTATATATGAAGTCGTCGTATATGATCGTTTCTCTTGTTGTTGTGTCATAAACCTGATCATTGTTGTCGCTATGTTGGTGATTTTTATTGTAGATATTTATTGCGGTTGTGTGATCTGTCTTGTGGAGTGTTTTTATTTATTGTATTTCCTTTTGTTTGATGAATACTTGGCAAGATTTTCGTATGCACTGTGTTGTTGTAAATGAGGGATATTAAAGTGGTTATAATTTATGCGTGTTTTTTGGCGTGAGCATAGTTCGTTTTTCAGTTCATCAATGTGATAGGAGTCCCCACAATTTCCGAATAGTTTTTGATAATGACAGGTTTTCCATGTGTGTCCAAATCAGTAGCAATTGTTGCAGCGTAGTGGCAACGGTATATATGTTTTGACTTTGGTTTTTTCATAACCTATATCGATGAATTCGGGAATTGTATGCTACGGGAGTGTTAAAATTCGGAGACCTGTTTCTTTTAGCACACCTTCGGGTTCGTACATTCCAAGAACATGCCCTGATTTCCTTAATCATATTCCTATTTCGTTTGCAGTGGTCGTTATCTAAAGAGTGAGTTATCATATCCGAGGCCTGATTATTGGATCTCATTGGAAGTTTGTTTTTATGTGGTGGGTCCCAAACCCTACGCACAACCCGTTTATCGGGGGGTTGGATTTAAATTACACATTTATATAGCGAGCCGCTTGGTTCAAGACAGACGCCCGCTTGCAGCCGCACCTCATGGTGACAGACGCTGCTGATGAAGTCCCCTGGCAAGCCCTTAAACCGATTATGTCGGAGTGGCCTTGTCAGGTTGTCGCCTTCTCACTTTAGTTCAGTGGCTATCCAGAGATACGTGGGCTTTCCCGGACGTAGTGAGCTGCTTGGACCGCACATAGAAGAATCGCTCTGGCCATTCCCAGATGAATGGCGATCAGGAGCTTTCCCCACTTGCGTGGACT
>CAXKVI010000581.1:0-20125 GCA_964058755.1 Campiglossa producta | reverse complement strand
TGCTTATTATAGTAAACAAAACAACTCTCGTTTTCAGCAACAGCAATCAATGCAATTTTTCATGACTACACACACAATTGCATTGAATGCAAACACAACAATGGTAGTGGTCATACCTACATACGTACATTCACACATAACAGCGGCTCTATAAGGTGAATGCGTGTTTAGCATTTCATAACATAATTAATTTTTTTAAATTTTTGGTTTGTTTTCGGCCACCCTGCTCGGCAAAACATATCGATACATACCAAATTTTATATACCTTAGAATTGTGGTTATTGCAAAAAAGGGATGAACCAGTTATGTTTGTGCATTTATATATAATAGATAGATATTTATATATAAGAGATATATATATGTGGCACCGGAACTCCGCATTGGACGACTAACTTAACCATAAGTAAGCTTAATTTACCTTACCTAAAAATACAACCCTAAAGCCCCAATTACATAAAACTTTGTCAAACTTTGACAATTCGCTTCGCTTCGCTTCACGTTCAAAAAACTGTGTATGAAAGTGGATCCTTCAAAGTTTAATGCAATTGGGCCTTCACCTATATAATCAAACTTGACGAACGCGTACGTTTCTACGTACTGCCGGTTCTGCGAGAAAGGTACATGTGCTTGCGCAGTACCCTTCGTACCGAAACGACCCAGGCTGTATTTTTTTATTACAGCCTGGCCAAGAGCAGTACACCCGAAGTGACCCTGTCTAACGTGTCACGATTCCTCCCCCTTAACGCGCAACTTGAAATGAGCCATTGCAAGTTGAATTCAATAATTAAATTAAAAATGCAATAAACTACATAATTTAAAAAATATAGAAAAAAAAAATTGTGTTGACTTTACCGAGAATCGAACTCAAAATCTTTAGGTAATTTTTGGCAGTGTATGAACTAGCATATCAACTGGTATAATGCTGATGCGTAGGCTGACTAGTATACCAATTGGAATGGTGCTGAGGCTTTTCCTTTTCTCTTGTAACTGCTTATTTTTTAACTTGTAATTCACAGATGCTTTTTCGTGTATGGGTAAATACAAATAGTTACTGCTTTCTAAAGAATAAACTGGTATATTGCTGATGTAGAGGCTGACTATGATACTGGTGCATAGACCGACTAGTACACCAACTGGAATGAATGTCAAATTCGTGGACTAGTATGACAAGTGGTACGATCTGAATGGGCATAATGATTAGTATGTCCTGGCGCGTAGAGTAGTAGTAGCATGTCTACTGGTAAGATTCTAATGTATATATGAACTAGTATGTCAAATGGTAAGATTCTGATGCATATATGAACTAGTATGTCAAATGGTATAATTCTGATGCAAATATGAACTAGTATGACAACTGGTATGATTCTGGTGCTTTTTTATCTAGTATTTCAACTGGTATGATTCTGATGCATATATGAACTAGTATTGCAACTGGTATGATTTAGATGCATATATGAACTGGTCTGTCAACTGGTATATTCCTGATGCAGATGCTGACTACTCAGCCAATTGGTATGGTGCTGATGCAGAGGAGGACAATTGCCATCTCGTAGGACATCGTCGTGTTAAAAATACCACTTGCTATTATGGAAAAATTACAGAACTCGAACTAGTTGAGGCGGTTTGGCTGACTAGTATTTGATTAGTATTAAACTAGTTAAGTTGACTGCAGGGTAAGAATAAAACTGTTTAAAAAACTTGTATGTATTCTATTAAAAAATATTAAGAATTTTCTTTTTAGAACGCACGTCCGAGAACCCGCTTGCAGCCAAGTCACCGAAGGTAAGCAATAATCACTATCCACTTATTTAGATAAGCCATATTCATTATCATTCACGTCCACCTTAATCCGAATTAGTTATTCAGTCCCATTTACTTTTAATAAATACATTTATATCGTTTCACTAATTCGCTATCTTTCCTTTATTTTCGTGCGAGTACAAACTTTCCGAGGTAAGTACCGCGTAAACAGTACTATTTCGTTTTGTTCAAAATATCCCTGCAGTCAACTTAACTAGTTTTATACTAATCAAATACCAGTCAGCCAGGCGGCCTCAACTAGTTCGAGATCTGTAATTTTTCCATATTAGCAACTGGTATTTTTAACACGGCGCTGTCCTACGAGATGGCAATTGTCCTTCTCTGCATCAGAACCATACCAATTGGCTGAGTAGTCAGCATCTGCATCAGGAATATACCAGTTGATATACTTGTTATTATACACATCAGTATCATACCATTTAAGATACTAGTTCGTATATACGTCAGGATCGTACCAGTTGAAAGAATAGTTCATATATGCATCAGCATCATACCAGTTGACAGACTAGTTCATATATCCATCAGAATCATACCAGTTGAAAGACTAGTTCATATATGCATCAGCATCATACCAGTTGACAGACTAGTTCATATATGCATCAGAATCATACCAGTTGGCAGACTAGTTCATATATGCATCAGAATCATACCAGTTGGCAGACTAGTTCATATATGCATCAGAATCATACCTGTTGACAGACTACTTCTTATATGCATCAGAATCATACCAGTTGTCATACTAGTTCATATATACGTCAGAATCATACCAGTTGACATACTGCTCAGTCTCTGCGGCAGGACATACTAATCATTATGCCCATTCAGATCGTACCACTTGTCATACTAGTCCACGAATTTGACATTAATTCCAGTTGGTATACTAGTCGGTCTATGCGCCAGTATCATAGGCAGCCTCTACATCAGCAATATACCAGTTTATTCTTTAGAAAGCAGCGACTATTTGTATTTACCCAAACACGAAAAAGCATCTGTGAATTACAAGGTAAAAAAGAAGCAGTTACAAGAGAAAAAGAAAAACAATTGTCCTCTTCTGCATCAGCACCAAACCAATTGGTATACTAGTCAGCCTCTACATCAGCATTATACCAGTTGATATACTAGTTTATACACAGCCAAAAATGAGCTAAAGGCTCCGAGTTCGATTCTCGGTAAAGTTAACACAACTTTTATTGTTTCTATATTTTTTAAATTATCTTGTACTTAATTATTGAATTCAACTTGCAATGGCTCCTTTCAAATTCCACGTTCGTCAAGTTTGATTATATAGGTGAAGGCCCATTTGCATTCAACTTTGTAGGATCCACTTTCATACAAAGTTTTTTAAACGTAAAGCGAAGCGAAATTTTTGCAAATGCTCAAAAACGAGGAGCGCATTTGTCAAAGTTTTATGTAATTGGGGCTTTGGAGTTGTATTTTTAGGTAAGGTAAATTAAGGTTACTTAAGGTTAAGTTAGTCGTCCACTGCGGAGTTCCGGTCCCACATATGTATATTAGAGTGACCACAAAAGATATGGGATTTGCAAAAGTATTGAATTTTTTCGCTCCCCGCGCATCTTTTGATAGCTTGACAATAGAAAATAAGATCTGCATAAAAATCTGACCACCTGTAGTGGGAAATAGCCACGCGCATTTGACCTAAAGTTCAAAAATTTACCTAAAAATTATGCATGGCTTTAGAGACCAATATCTCTTTAAACAATGATTTTCGGAGAAATAATGTATTAATAATTGTTATACAAAACGAAACTGGGAACCTATTGTTATCCTTTCAGGACATATTGAGTCCTTAAAGTGAAATTTAAATTTTTTTGTTTGATAAAAATGCAAAAATAAATATTTAAAAAATAGAGAATTGCATAAACTATACATAATTTAATAGGTTATTTAAAGTAGTTTTACACATCATAAATTTTTTTTTAATTTAGATGCACTATTATAGCCAAGAAAATGATTTAAAATAAGCAAGCCGCATTTTTTTCAAACTTTTTTTTTACCAAACTGATAATATTGTAGTAGGCTTTGCAATTAAAAAAAGCGGTACCTCTTTTGAAAGGAAATTAAAATATGCTTCCAACGACGTAGAATATGTAGGGGTGGACCAAACCATCTCTGAGTAATAGCTGGTCAAAGTCAAAATTTTGTCGAATTTTTACGATTTTTGAAAAAATTTTGATTTTGAAAATGTTTTTTTATGCGAAGTTGTAAAAAGCAGCAACTTTTTATTTTTTCTAAAATTAGTGTATATAATTACAAACACTTTAAGCATAATATTACCACGACCTAGTAAAAACTGTATTTTCCCTGAGTTGTTTCCTCTTCCTCATCATCTTTTCAGCTCCTACAGCATCGTCGATAGGGCACACCTAGCCTTTCTGCGTGCCTACCCTTATGGCAGTGCCCAGTTAGAACACCTATTAATATGAAGATTTCTCTCCTTCTTAGGGCGTGAATGCCTCTAGATCTTTTATGATCCCATTGTGTGTATTCCTTCAGCATTAGCTTGCATATGCCGTTTGCCGAAGGAGTTGCTGAAGGAGTACACACTCCGTCAAGCCAACGAAAGGTGGCAACAATCCCCTAGGGTGCCGGACATCCAAACAAACCTGGCCAAAATGGGATCATAAAAGATCTAGAGGGATCATAAAAGATCTGAATACAGTTACTTCAACAAAAATTACCGTTAAAACATCCAAAATTTGGTCAACTTCAGGGTAACAGCACGAGATTGTTGATTTTACCAGTGCCTTTTTTCTGTATATATACACAAGAAATATAGCAGCTGACATACTAGATCATATATACATACATCAGCATCATATTTGTATTTACCCAAACACGAAAAAGCATCTGTGAATTACAAGAGAAAAAAGAAGCAAACCAAAAATTTCAAATAATGTTTGCATAGTAATGGTTGCGGTGTAATAAGCCTTATAATAATAATGTAGTATGAAATGGAATTTTTCTAATTAGTATTTTTCTAAAATAGATTAAACTTTTTCTGACTACACCTTTTTCAGTTTATATTCAGAAAGTACCTAACAATTTATATTCAGAAAATTACAATTCATATTCAGAATTTCCATTTGATATTCAGAAAAATACAATTGACATTCAGAAAACAAGTAAGGAAAGCTGTCTTCGGCTGTGCCGAAGGCTAAATACCTTTCATGAATAAGCGTCACGATTTTCACTGTTTGATCCCCAGTACAGCCTGTGTGAATTTAACTTTAGCTCATACCGAAATTATCGGAGCTATCGATTATATGGGGACGATGTGTTATATTGGTCCAATCTCATTGATTTTTAACATCGACATTCCACATTCTAAAATAGCAACATTTACGAAATTTCACGTTCCTACCGATATAATTACAGGAGTTATCTACCAAAATCCGTTTATCAGAACAATCGATTGTATGGGGGCTATGTGAAATATTTATCCCATTTCAATGATTTTCAACATCGATATTTTACATATAAAAATAGCGATCCTTCCAAAATTTCGCGTTCCTATGTGTTTAATTACAGGACTTATAGCCCAAAATCCGCTTATCGGAATAATCGATTGTATGGGAGCTATGTGAAATATTTATGCCATCTCAATGATTTTCAACACCGATATTTCACATATAAAAATAGCGATACTTCCAAAATTTCACGTTCCTACCTTTATAATTACAGGAGTTATCTACCAAAATCCGTTTATCGGAACAATCGATTGTATGGGGGCTATGTGAAATATTTATCCCATCTCTATGAGTTTCAACATCGATATTTCACATATAAAAATAGCAATACTTACAAAATTTCACGTTCTTACGTGTTTAATTACAGGAGTTATAGCGCAAAATCCGTTTATCGGAATAATCGATTGTATGGGAGCTATGTGAAATATTTATCCCATCTCTATGATTTTCAGCATCTATATTTCACATATAAAAATAGCAACACCTATAAAATTTCACGTTCCTTCGTGTTTAATTACAGGAGTTATAGCCCAAAATCCGTTTATCGGAATAATCGGTTGTATGGGAGCTATATGTTATATTGGTCCGATCTTGCTGGTTCCGACAAATGATTCCTATATTGGAAAATGGTGGCCGCATACCAAATTTCAGCCAAATATCTCAAAAACTGAGGGACTAGTTTGCGTTCAAACAGACAGACAGACAGACAGACAGACAGACAGACGGACAGACGGACAGACGGACAGACGGACATGGCTAAATCAACTCATGTCGTCATCCTGATCATTTCGGTATACTTATTGATGGGTCTATCTCTTCTTCTTCTCATATTTACAAACATCGGACCAAAGTTATAATACCATTTCATGTTCATGAAAGGTATAATTACAATTGATACACACAGAATAATTTTCATGTTGAATCAACACTTTTCTAACACTTTTTCAGGTTATTATTTTTCAACACTACCGCTCAGGTTGTTTTAACATGGAGCTGGTTTTTAACTGTTCCTATATGTTAGATCAACATAAAGGAACAGTGTGAATTTAACATGATCACAATGGTTTGAATCAACATGATTTCCTGTTGATACAACATTATTTTTCTTGTTAAATCAACACGATCAGACATGTTAAATTAACACTATACTATGTTGAAATAACACTTTCGTCCTGTTAAATTTACACGATCTATCATGTTAATTTAACAGGATTTTATTGTTAAATTAACACGATCTATCATGTTAATTTAACAGGTTTTTATTGTTAAATTAACCCTTAAAATAAAACACCTTGTTTTTGATTTTTTTTAATTTTTATTTAGTTAATTCATTTATCGAAAACCTTTAACATACATATTTTCAGGTATGAAAGAATATAATGCTTGTATAATTTATTAACACGATCTGTCATGTTAATTCAACATGTTTTTATTGTTAAATTAACACGATCTATCATGTTAAATTAACACGATCATCATGTTAAATTAACACGATCTATCATGTTAAATTAACACGATCATCATGTTAAATTAACGCGATCATCATGTTAAATTAACACGATCATCATGTTGAATTAACACGATCTATCATGTTAAATTGACACGATCATCATTTTAAATAATAAAAGTACACATATACATATACTTATTTTAATCCAATCATTGCCAACTTCTGCATCGAAATCAGCAACAACAAGCCCCAATCTGAAAATTAAATAAAAATTGGTTCATTGAAAGCTCTTTAAATTATCCAAGCGATTGTAAAACTGGTAGCACACGTCCAATTAATGTAGGGATAAGTATCAAACGACGCCTTTTCTACCCGGTATCCATAATCCGAAAGCGCTTCCATGGTATTTATGTATAGTGCGCGTTGTTTTTAACCTACCCCGACATTTTTGGACGTGTTTTAGCAGGAAGCGTTTACAAAATATGAAAAACAACACAAATTACTTACCCAAAACTCTTTGCAAAACTTCACAACTTATTCGCAAGTTAAGAAACTATAAATTTCACAATATATTAATTATTTATAATATCTACAACTTTTCATCAAGTCGGTATCTACACACTGACTTAAACTCTGTTCTTTTCAGAACAATTCTGTTCACAAGCTTTGATGGGGAACAGATGGCAGTCGAAAACAACACTTGTTCATGTTAAAACAAACCGAATTTAGTGTAAGGGATACACACTAATGTAATTCTAATGCAGAAGTACTTCATGTTATTTTAACCATACGCTTCATGTTAAAATGTTCGTGTTGATTTTCCGAAATTGTTTTTGTTTTACGTACAAGAGGTGTTCATGTTGATTTAACATGAATCATGTTAACTAAAAATGTAAGAAATTTTTCTGTGTGTATTCAGAAAACTTTCTGAATATAAACTGAAAAAGGTGTAGTATGATTTCAACCCCAGATTCATACACTGAGAGAAATGCATTGAATATTGTGACAATATCACTATTGATAGCGATGAGTTTGATGCAATATTCATTCAGAATGAGCGAGTTATCAAATATTATTTGCTCCCAATTAAAAGTAAAATGACATGTCAACCATTTATATATGATAAACTATTTTTTATATTTATGGATAGAAAACTATTTGAACGGCATGTCAATATCTATGGTCGTGATATGAATTTCTATTGTCGGTATATCCATATCCATATTTACTGCATAGTAATAATGGTAGAGACAGCGTATTAATATATGTATATGGGCGAAATGTAAATTTTTCTGGGACGCATAATCATAATAGTTCAACAATTTTTACTATGGATTTTCTAACAATATTACAACGGTTTTTTTAAATTCAAAATTTTTTGAATTTCTTATGATTGAACATTTTTCTAAAAATTGTATAATATGCCGTAGCCGAATGGTAGAATACTGGGCTAACGTGCCAGAGGAGCATGGTTCGAGTCCCAATGAAACCAGATGTCAAATTATATAAAATTTTGTTTTTTTAAACTATTTAGAATTTATCAATAGTTTATATGGATACCATTTCAATAGTGATTTATCAAAAAACATTGATGAAACATCCATATTCATTGATGGGACAGAAATATCAACTTTTATTTAATGTGATATCAATAATTATGGATGTTCCATCCATAGATTTCCCTCCGTGTACATACTTGCATACTAGTACGAACCAGGATTTTTCTGACTAGTATGATTTCGCCCAGCAAATTATAGTTGTATACTAGTATGTTTTCTGATTAGATTGGCATTGATTGGTTTAAGGGTAATCAGCAAAGAACTAGTATAAAAGCATCCATAAAATGTATAGTAAACGAGCTAGGTGTCTGCTGAGTAGTTTGGAATTGATTAGTTTGAAGGTAGTCAGAAATTAACTAGTATGAATACACCACAAAATGTTTAGTCGAAGAACTATAATGTTGCGGAGTAGTTTGGCATTGACTGGTTTGAAGCTAGTCAGCAACGAACTAGTATAAATACACAACAAAATGTATAGTCAATGAACTAGGTTGTTTGCTGAGTAGTTCGACATTGACTGGTTTAAAGGTGATCAGAAATGAACTAGTATGAATACACCACAAAATGTATAGTCAGTGAACTATATTGTTTGCTGAGTAGTTTGACATTGACTGGTTTAAAGGTGATCAGAAGTGAACTAGTATGAATACACCACAAAATGTATAGTCAATGAACTATATTGTTTGCTGAGTAGTTTGGCCTTGACTGGTTTGAAGCTAATCAGCAATGAACTAGTATAAATACACCACAAAATGTATAGTCAATGAACTATATTGTTTGCTGAGTAGTTTGGCATTGACTGGTTTAACGCTAATCAGCAATGAACTAGTATGCATACGCCACAAAATGTATAGTCAATGAACTAGAATTTTCGCTGAGTAGTTTGGCATTGACTGGTTTTAAAACTAATCAACAATGAACTGGTATGCATATGCCACAAAATGGTTAGTCAATGAACTAGTATGTTTGCTGAGTAGTTCGGAATTTGACTGCAGGGATATTAAACAAAGTAATAGTGAACTTGACAGTTCTCTCCTTTCTGTAGGAGTTTTCCCGTCAAATGAAAAAAAAATATTAACCCGTTCTGTTTAAGATTTTTAAATTTTTACAATAGCGTCAAGAAATAGCAAATTGTTTCATATAAATACAATACCGCTTGCTTCAGTTCCTTGCACGTTTAAATAGAGTTTGGAGTTCAGATTAGCTAGATTCTAGCAAATTTTAGCTAAGATGGATGGTCTAATCTTGTTTCAACTGGATCTTAGATCGAAAACGAAACTGTAACCGATTAAAATCGATTCATGACCCCGAGGTGGAATGCCTGTCGCAAGAGGCGACTAAAATCCATTTCGACCTCGATCACGGGGTTGATGAAATCGGCAATTGGAGTAGTACCACAAGGTGGTTCGGCAGCTGTGAGAGCACAGACTCAATACCGTACAACTCTGTTTGACCCGTCACGTCCCTCTTACAACAGCAACAGCGAAGCCGATTAATTTTTCGAAACCGAAAACTTTTAAAAATTTTTTACTTCATTTCGCGGACAAATATTTTCCTTGATAAGACGGTACCCTGGTTTTGACTTAAGTATAAAAACTCTAATTGAAACCAATCCACCAGTTTCTGCGACACCCTGGCGGCAGCCTTCTTGTGGTGCCATCGGCGGAGATCGGCAAATATTCAATACTCGCCATTTTTATAACGCAAAGGTCCCAAAAGAGGTAGATTCCAAAGTGGTCAAAGTTACTCCGTTACGGTCTGAGCTAGCATATTTCTCATATTTCGCGGTATTGATAATTTTTTGGCCTGAGAAATGCTATCTACCTTTTCAGTAAAACACTTGTATGGGACACAAAAACTGTGCTTGGGTGGCAAAGGGTTAATAAGCTTGTTTACATATTTTTGAAGGAAAAACTCCTACAAAAACAAAATATTTCAGTTGTCAATTCTACCTTGTTGAATTTGCCTTGGTTTTGTTTATTACTTTCATAGTTCAAAACAAAACAAAATCCAAAAGCTGAGTTCACTTTGAAAACTGTAAAATACATTTTTTGAAATTTACATCCGAAATAAAAAACAAAACTAAAAAAACATTTTGTTCTCTATGAACCAAGGCGAATTCATTTCAGGTGGCATTCTCCCACCATATGGTTTCTTCTTCTTCCTTGAAAATCAAATCGTAGCTGTCAAATTGCTTATGTTGTTGCTTTGTCTGACATTTACAGCCACAAGGAGTGTGTGCGTGCGTGTAGATCTGAATTCGCTCGAACACACCTGTATGAATTCGCCTTGCTATGAACATACATTCAAACACTTATATTTTTCTTCAATCAATTGAAACGTTTGTGTTTAAAAATTTTTCTTTGTTGGAATTGTCACAAACAAAAAGCAAACGTTTCCAAAAAGTAATAAACTGTACAAAACTTAAATGACATGCTACTCGATGAGCAAATGATATTATAACAGCATCATTTTTTGTATATTTGCCATATATGTATATGTAAACATGTTTGTACATATGTGACGTCATGTTAATATTCTTAAGCTAACGTTACTGCCTAATTGTCTCTCTTGTATTATTGCGATTTTTTTTGTGCATTCGCTCGTTAGGAAAAAGCTCCTAACTATACATTTTTTGGCGCCCGAGCAGGGACTAGTGTGTAAAGTAAACTTTTTAAATTACTTCCATTGAATATAACTTCGCGCAAAGGTGGTGGTCAACATTAGACTCCATCATCATCACATTGGATGAAATAAAACTTCGCTTTCGTTAAAAAATCACTTGCATCAAATATTATAATATTCAGCAATCAACTGATACAAAAGCTTTATTATTTGGAGAAGAATCAGTGAGCGGTATATCAAGTTGTTGTTGTTGTTGTAGCGAGGTGTAGCCATGCTTAAATGTCAGACAGGGTCACCTCGAGTGTATTGCTCTTGGCCGGGTCGATATAAGAAAACGGCCCGGGGCGTTTCGGCACGATGGGTACAGCACAAGTACTGGTACCGTTCTCGTAGAACCGGCAATACAAGAAACTAGCCGTGTAGGCTATGTAGGTCATTTAGCGTTACCCAGGGTGCACCAACTGGGAGGCGACCTACTTTTACACCCCAAGTCGTTGTCGCCGCTGCTCCCATAACCGTTTTGTACGTTTTCTGATTTGTCTACGTCACTGTCTACGTCATAGTCTACTTTTGCTGAAATATATTCGTCGTCTCGTCTATATGTTGTTGCCGTTATATATGCGCTCTAGCAGTTGACTCTATTCCTTGGTAGCACAAAAAAATTATCACCCAGCATACATTTATTTGAAGGTATTTGCCACTTGTCGTTGATCTCAGTCATTGTACTCGAATCGAAACACATATTTCGTTTGCATAATTGGTAAGTTGCAGTTTTTACTCGACTTTATACCTATTATATTTCTTCTGCGGTGTCTACTACAAAACATTTCCATCGGAATTCGTTGCTGGTAACATTGCAGTATATTCATTTTTCGACAAAACATTTAACAATTAAATAATTTAACTAAATTTAATCATTTTTGTCTAATTCGCAATGAATATCGAGGAGCTGAAACAACAACGTGCAAATATTAAAAAAAACATTTCGCGGATAAAAAATATCGTGGATGCCAGCCTTCGATCAGGCGGTAAGTTGCTTTCGGTGCCGGAATATCGATGCAGATTGGGTATTTTAGAGTCATATTTTAAACAACTTCTATCAACACAAACTGATATTGAGAAACTAGACTGTGAAGATGGTGGTCGCGCCGACATAGAGGAACTTTACATCACAACCAAACTAACAATTCAGTCGCAACTGAGTGAAGATCACAACTCTACTATGTTAGACACTACTTGCGTTGTCCAATCTCATTCTAAGCTTCCTCAACTCAAACTTCCATCTTTTAGCGGTAAGTATTCAGATTATCGCAATTTTATAACATCATTTAAGCAAATTATAGACCGTGAATTGAACTTGTCAAATATTGAAAAATTTAACCACTTGCGGAATTGTCTGCAGGGCCCAGCTCTTGAAACTATTGATGCATTTCAGGTCACAAATGAAAATTACCCGAAGGCGTTGGAAAGACTTCGAGTTAGGTATGACAATCCTACATTGATATTTTTAGAAAATATTTCGTCACTTTTTGAGCTATCATCAGTGTCCAAGTCCAACGGTGTACAACTCAGGAGCTTAGTCGACAAGGCTTCTGCAATATACGGTTCACTACAGTCATTGGGAAACGGCAATCAAATAGCTGAAGCTTAATACGCATTGTGCTTCAGAAGGCTGATGACGACACAAATAAAAAGTGGAAGGAGTCACTTGATTTTAAGTCGCTCCCAACTTGGGAAAATTTTACAACCGTTCTAGAGAGGCATTGTCAGTACTTGGACTGCATCGAAAATGCGAATTCGTAGACTTTGGTTAACCAAAATGTTAACAAGGCTCAAAAACCAAAACCTCAGCACAAGGGATTTTCATTTGCTTGTTCGAAATCTTCATGTTTGATGTGCTCAAGTGCCAGCCATAAAATTCACAATTGCGATCGTTTCAAGGAACTAACTGTTGTTCAACGTTTCGACCATGCAAAGAAACATGGACTTTGCATCAATTGCTTAGCTAAAGGCCATCAACTTTCTAATTGTACATCGACGCACAAATGCAAGATTTGCTCTCGACAACATCACAGTCTTCTTCATCGTGGATCTGCAGTGGAATCTTCGGCATCAACTTCATCGTCAACTTCAAAGGAAGCAGCTGTGCACACCCATATAAACAATACATCAGATCAAATTATTCTTGCTACTGCTGTGGTTTGGGTTCGAGACGCATCGGGTGGATACCGGCTGGGACGAGCATTGTTGGACTCCTGCTCACAGGTAACTTTAATGACAGATGAGTTTTCGCAAAAATTGTTATTGCCAAGAATGAAACATAATATCGAAATTCATAGCATTGGACATCAATAAAATGTTTAACTAATACAAACATCAAATCTCAAGTTACCGGTTTTGAGCTACCCCTTTCATTTTGTATAACTCCACATATTGCCTACCAGCCGGATCCGGACATAGATACCTCATCTTGGAATATACCACAAAATATTTCGCTGGCAGATGATAAATTCTACAAATCAAAAAGGGTCGATCTGCTTCTAGGCACAGAGAGCTTCTTTAGTTTGCTTGAAGTCGGTCAGATAAAACTTGGCGATAAATTACCACTGTTGCAAAAGACGTTGTTAGGTTGGGTTGTATCAGGCCGCTATCAAACGAATGCTAAAATCCTATCCCCCACTACATATCTCGTAGAATGCGATCAGTCCATAGAAGCCAACTTGGAAAGATTGTGCCTTGACGAAGTCTACACAAACGAAAAAGTATGGACCAGTGAACAACAAAGCTGCGAACGCATGTACATAGACACAGTGGCTCGCAATGATAGTGGCAGAGTAATCGTTAAATTGCCATTCAAAGATGATCCGAGTTGCCTAGGGGACTCATACACAACGGCTTTGCGTAGGTTCAATTCACTGGAACGGCGGTTGTCACGAACTCCAGAATTAAAAACACAGTATGTCGATTTTATGGAAGAGTACGAACGTTTGGGTCACATGAGTTTAGTAAGTAATCCCAATTTCGATGAACCTCATTATTATATCCCACACCACTGCGTTCTCAAACCAACCAGTACAACCACAAAATTGAGGGTAGTTTTCGACGCATCGTGTCGAACGACAACTCAAAGGTCTCTCAACGACATTCAAATGGTAGGGCCTAACTACACTCCAAAGTGAACTCGTAAATCTCCTTCTTCGGTGTAGACTAAATCGTTTCGCTCTCACTGCTGACGTCGTTAAAATGTACAGGCAAATACTTGTGCATCCAGAACATCGTAAATTCCAATATATTTTATGGAGAAGCTCGCAGCAACAAGATATCCAAACATTTCAATTGAATACAGTCACTTATGGCATGGCAGCTGCACCATATCTCGCTGTAAGAAGTTTACAACATCTTGCCGAGCAACACGCATCTCAATTTGAAGTTGGTGCTAAGGTCATCAAATCATCGTTCTACGTTGACGATTTGCTGTGCGGAGCTGATACAGTAACGGAGTTAATACGCATCAAAAATGAGGTAACAAATCTTTTGAAATTAGGAGGAATGGAATTGGCGAAATGGCATTCCAACCATCAACAACTCACAAACGATAGTTCCACAAAGGATTTAAATCTAGACTCGTCTATCACTAGCACTCTTGGCCTGAGGTGGGATCAAACTAATGCTTTATTTTTATTTTCCTTTGACCCTAAGCAAAACCCCAATGGGCGGGTAACGAAAAGGTTTATTCTCTCAATAGCATCGTCTCTGTTTGATGCAATCGGACTGTTGGCACCAATAATAATCACTGCCAAAATCCTGCTTCAGGAACTTTGGCTGCTGAAACTGGACTGGGACGAATCGGTCCCTCAAAATATTCAATTTGCTTGGCTTAATTTTGTGGCTAGTTTATCTGAACTTTCATCAATTAAGGTTCCACGCTATTGTTTCTCATCTAATTTTACATCATTACAGTTGCATGGCTTTGCGATTCATCTATTCGAGCATATGGATGCGGAATTTATACACGTATCGTTGACAGTGCTGGAATTGTTCGGGTCAAGCTACTTACGGCCAAATCGAGAGTCGCACCTATCAAAAAGCAATCATTACCAAAACTGGAATTATGCGGTGCTCTTCTTCTTGCTAGAGTCTATGCAAAAACAAAATCACTTTTTTCTAATCACAAATTTGATGTTTATCTTTGGACAGATTCGCAAATTTTGTTGCACTGGCTCAAGCAACATTCAGCCACGCTTTCAACTTTCGTTGGCAATAGAGTGTCAGAGATACAAGATCTGACTACTGGAGCTTTCTGGAGACACGTTCCAACAAACAGCAATCCAGCTGATATTGTATCTCGTGGAAGTACAGCTGCAGAACTGGCAAATTCAATTTGGCATAGCGGACCCTCATTTCTATCCGACAACGAAGCAGAGTGGCCTAAGCAAAAAGATGAATTAATCGACATGGAAGTTGTAAATTTAGAGAAGAGAAAATCAGCGTTCAAGGTAATTGTCAAACCTAACTATATACTCGAAATCGTAGAAAACTGCAGTTCTTATACTCGCTGTATACGCCTTGTTGCTTGGCTGTTTCGCTTTTACAAGAGTCTACGGAAGGATCACTCGTACAATCCAAACGAACCTATCTCCCCATTGCTTTGCATCGTTTGGAATATACAACAACAACATTTCGCTACAGACATCCGCTCTATACAGACTGAGTCAACGACAAATGGCAATCTACGATACCTTAATCCGTTCTTGGATTCTTCCGAACGATTCGAATTGTTGAAGGTTAGCGGACGACTAGAGTTGGCAAACCTACCAAAAGGCCAAAGGCATCCTATTTTGCTTCCCAACAAATGCAGCTTCGTTGAGCGATACGTTCGCCATTTGCACATAAAAAATTATCATGTTGGTCCTAAAGCACTTGTAAGCTTGATTCGCCTACAATTCTGGATTGTCAATGCTCGCGATGTAGCAAGAAGTATCGTCAGATCATGTGTTCATTGCGTTCATTACAAACCCAAACTTTTACAACAGATGTTGGGAAACCTGCCGGTCGAGCGTTTAACACCAGCACGTCCGTTTGCTCGCTGTGCTATCGATTTTTGTGGACTTGTTAATATTTATCTTCGTATCAGGGGTAAAACCCCCTACAAGGCTTACATAGCTGTTTTTGTGTGCCTAGCTACTAAAGCAGTGCACGTCGAAGTTGTCTCATATTTAACCACGGATGCGTTTTTGGCATCTCTAAAAATAATGATTGGTCGCAGAGGTCTTCCTACAGACAGATTCTGTAGGAAGACGACAATGCAACAAATTTCGTAGGAGCTTCTAGAAAACTTGCCGACCTAAAGGCATTCATGTTTAAAGAACAAAATCAAAATATCATAAGTTCATATTGCGCTAATGAATTCATAAACTTTCATTTTATTCCTCCCAGAGCACCTCATTTTGGCGGTATTTGGGAAGCCGCTGTCAAATCTGCTAAGGGTCATTTGAATCGCAACTTGATGAACGCCAGACTAACCTTCGAAGAATTGTCGACGGCATTAGTCGAAATAGAAGCCGTGCTTAATTCTCGCCCGATTTCACCGTTATCTTCCGACCCAAGTGACTATGAAGCCTTAACTCCTGGCCACTTCATAATCGGAAGCGCCTTGAAAAATTTACCAGAGCGAACAATACCAAAGGATGTTAGTCACGCAGAAAAATGGGACCAAATTACGGCTATAATGCAACATTTTCGGAAACGCTGGTCCAGCGAATATTTGAGCGAATTACAAACACGTACAAAATGGATTGTTCGACACTCCAGTATTGCGAAAGATGCAATGGTGATTATCCACGAAGACAACGTGCCACCTCAACGACGGCAATTGGGACGAATTATCAATGCCATTCCAGGGAAAGATAAAGGCGTACTAGACCAAGATCCCAGAGCCTAAAAGCGTCACTTATTTTATAATGGATGAAACCAATACCGATCGATAGTCCTCCCCGAATCTAGAAAGAATGTGAAAATTTTAAAGCTGTACCTATGACAAGGGCCTAGGAATCGGGGGTCAAAGTCGCCAAAAAATGACCCTAACTTCACTTATTTTATAATGGATGATTTTCACATATTTGACGTAGATTACCACCCCGCGTCAGTATCAAGTGTTGTTAGACCCGTACCAGTGACAAGGCTCCAGCCAGACACCCCCAGTTCGCGGATTTTCCTATGGAAATTTATTCTGTTTTACTAATTTCACGCATTTGGGCCACTTTGGCTGCTTTTAACTACCCAATATTTTCCCATTTTTTGTAGAACACTACCCTCAAGTAGTATCAGGAATTTTTAGACTTCGTCCCATGGAAAAAACTTCAGCCAGACACCTCAAAACTCGGGAAATTTCACTAATTTTTACTGCGCTTTCACATGTTTAAGCGGATTTGACCAACTTTGGCCTCTTTTAAATAACAGATCTTTACACATGTATCGTAAAATGCTACCCTTAAGTAGAATCAAGAATTTCTAGACATCATCCCATGGAAAAAACTTCAGCCAGACACCTGAAAGTTCGAGAACTTTTATTTTCCTATTAATTTGCCTTCTCTTGTTTGTCCCAGTTTTACTAATTTTAAATGATAGATCTTTTCACATGTGTCGTAGGACACTACCCTTAAGTAGTTTCAGTAATTTTTAGACCTCGTCCCATGGCAAAAACTTCAGCCAGACACCTCAAAACTCGGGAAATTTCACTAATTTTTACTGCGCTTTCACATTTTTAAGTGGATTTGACAAACTTTGACTACCTTTAAATAGCAGATCTTCACACATGTGTCGTAAAATGCTATCCTTAAGTAGAATCAAGCATTTCCAGACATCATCCCATGGCAAAAACTTCAGCCAGACACCTAAAAGTTCGGGAACTTTTATTTTCCTATTAATTTGCTTTCTCTTGTTTGTCCCACTTTTACAACTTCTAAACGACGGATCTTTTCAGATGTTTCGTAGGACACTACCCTTAAGTAGTTTCAGTCATTTCTATACTTCGCCCCATGGCAAAAACTTCAGCCAGACACCTCAAAGCTCGGGATTTTCACTAATTTTTACAGAGATTTCACTTGTTTCAGCAGGTTTCTCCAACTTTGTCCACGTTTAAACGGCGGATCTTTACACACGTGTCGTATAACACTACCCTTAAACAGCATCAGGCATTTCCGGACTTCATTCCATGAAAAAAACTTAAGCCAAACAACCCAAAGCACGGGGACTTTTCATCATTTTTAATGTGCTTTCACATGGTCAAATGGGTTTACTCAACTTTGGCTGCTTTTAAATGGCGGATCGTTACAAATGTATCGTATAACACTACTATTAACTAATATTAGGCATTTTTAGACTTCGCCCCATGACAAAAACTTCAGCCAGACACCTCAAAGCTGAGGAAATTTCATAATTCTTGCTGCGAATTCACATGTTTAACTGCGTTGCTCTAACTTTGGCTGCTTTTAAAGGGCAGATAATTTCACATGTGTCATAGAAGACCACCCTTAAGTGGTATCACGTACCTTTTGACTTCGCCCCATGTCAAAAACTTCAGCCAGACACCTCAAA
Organism: Campiglossa producta; assembly: GCA_964058755.1. Taxonomy (NCBI): domain Eukaryota; kingdom Metazoa; phylum Arthropoda; class Insecta; order Diptera; family Tephritidae; genus Campiglossa; species Campiglossa producta. The sequence continues at coordinate 1,586 of CAXKVI010000581.1, read as the reverse complement.
ACTGAGGAATTTTTATAATTCTTACTGCACTTTCACATGTTTAAGCGAGTTTGTCCAACTTTGGCTGTTTTTGAAAGGCAGATCTTTGCACATGTGTCGTGGAACACTATCTCCAAGTAGTATCAGGCATTTTTATACTTCATCCCATGGAAAAACCCTCAGCTAGACACCTCAAGCCTGAGGAATTTTCATAGTTCTTACTGCTTTTTCACATGTTTAATCGGGTTGGTCCAACTTCGGCTGCTCTTAGAGAGCGGATCTTTTCACATGTGTCATAGAAGGCCACCCTTAAGTGGTATCAGTTACTTTTAGATTTCGCCTCATGTCAAACACTTCAGCCAGACAGCTCAAAACTGAGGAATTTTTATAATTCTTACTGCACTTTCACATGTTTAACCGAGTTTGTCCAACTTTGGCTATTTTTGAAAGGCAGATCTTTACACATGTGTCGTGGAACACTATCTCCAAGTAGTATCAGGTATTTTTAGACTTCATCCCATGGAAAAAACTGCAGCCAGACACCTCAAGGCTGAGGAATTTTCATAGTTCTTACTGCTTGTTCACATGTTTAATCGGGTTGGTCCAACTTCGGTTGCTTTTAAAGAGCAGATCTTTTCACATGTGTCATAGAAGACCCCCTTAAAGAAGTATCGGGTATTTTTATACTTCGCCCCATGTCAAAAACTACAGTCAGACACCTCAAAACTGAGGAATTTTCATAATTCTTACTGCGATTTCACAGGTTTAAGCGAGTTGGTCCAACTTTTGCTGTCCGTAAAGGGCATATCTACACACATGTGTCATAGAAGACCACCTTAAAGAAGCATCGGGTATTTTTATACTTCGCCCCATGTCAAAAACTACAGCCAGACACCTCAAAACTGAGGAATTTTCATAATTCTTACTGCGATTTCACAGGTTTAAGCGAGTTCCCTGCAGCGAAACCTCAAACTAATCAGAAAAATACTAGTATACAACTATAATTTTCTGGCAGAACTCATACTAGTCAGGAAATATCCATTTCATACCAGTATACAAATAGAATTTTTCGGCTGAACCCATACTAGTCAGGAAATATCCATTCCATACTAGTATACAACTAGATTTTTCTGGATGAAATTATACCAGTTGAAAAAAACAAAATTCATTCGTTTCGTTTTCTTTTATAATTCATAGATGCTTTTTCGTGATTGGGTAAATACAAATAGCCGCTGCTTTCTTAAGAATAAACATGAAAATAAAGTCAAATGATAAAATAAAGGGTAAGCCAGGAAAATTCTGGTTGAAATCATTCTAGTCCAGGTTAAAAGCCTTTTTGACTAGTATATTCCATACTAGTCCTTTTTGGACTAGTTCATTTTATGGAAATTATACTAGTCCAGGATGAACTAGTATGGAACTGGTATCTTACAACTAGCATGAAACTGGTATTTCTGAAATTGACATCTTGTAGGACATCAACACGTAAAAAATACCAGTTGCTTATAAAAAGAGAGAACACCGGGCCCAACTAGTCAGTGATCTGTCTTTGTTCCATATAAGCTCGGTGCACCAACTAGTTGTAAAGTAGTTTTCAACTAGTTGCT
>CAXKVI010000580.1:0-20270 GCA_964058755.1 Campiglossa producta | reverse complement strand
AAAAAAAAATATTTTCACCACACTTTTCATCCGCGTTTTAGCTTGTTATGTATCGTAGCTTTCAATTTAGCAAGTTACCTATATATAAAAAAAAACAAATTTTACTAATTTTCAAAATATTCTTAACCCTTCTAAGGTGCTTGGGTCAAATTTAAACGATTTAAGAAAACGATTAAACAAAAAAATAATCAACTTCAGACCGAAAAAAATGTCCAAAATTGGTCAAGACCCAAAACCTTATAAAGGCTAATAGCAGCTACAAAGTAAAGTTTTATGATGAAAATAATGCAATAATATTATTTAAAAATGTTGTATTTCCATGGTAATCTAATGAAATATGGAATAAAGTAAGAAATAAAAGTTACAAAAAAATTTTAAAAATCACTTACTTATTTCCTATTAAATACAGTCATTCGTAGCCAAAATGAGGCTGTTAATTTTAACAGAAAACAAAAAAAAAAAATTGCTATCACGAAATTTTACGCTACAAATTTATAAAAAATCAAGAAATATTTATGTAAATGCCAGGGTGAATGAAGGGTTATTCAAGCAATTATGAATTTTAGGGTTAGTTTCTAAAATTTGAAATTATTTTCCAAAAACAAATTACAAAAAAAATGCCTGCAATAATGAAAGTTTAAGCTTAAGCCATTACGAATTTTTGAATTTTTTTTAGGTAAAAAATTAAAATTTTATTAAGTTTCCTATAATTTTTTCGCTTTTGAAATTCAATATTCTTGCAACAAAGACAAACCGCTTTAAAAATTAATATTTGGAAATTCTTTTTACAGATTTATTTGTATAATTTTATTACTCAAAGTTCTGTTAGTCATATTAAAAAAAAAATTGATTTTACATTTTTTTTAATTTTTTTTGCAAATAATTCAAATTTTATCAAGTTTCCTATGAATAATTCACTTTTGAAACTTATTATCTAGCTGTAAAATTGTGAGAAATTACTACACCATTTCAAGTTGGAGTTTAGAAAGCGTTAGTTGGAATACGAATGACTGTATTTTAATACTGAGACGATAATGCAGTCTAATTGTACAGCACTTGTAAGCGCATGCGTGTAGAGAATTCAAAATATTTCAACGGGTTTGTTATTTATTCGTGTAGCGACAAATACAATTCATATTCAGAAAATCTCTTTGTACTCCGCATTTGAAATTTGTTCAAATAAATTTGGATTTCTGAATATCAATTGTAAATTCTGAATATAAACTGAAAAAGGTGTAGTATGAAGAATCCAAATCAAGAGTTATCTTGTCATATACCACTCTTTATTACTTCGCAAGACTTCACATTTCGTTCCAAGAGATTGAAGTCCTCCAGGATATCTAAGAAAATGGTCGATTTACCGCAGGTACCGACATGTGGATTCCATCTACCCGGATATGAAGTGGGGTTAAAGGATCGCAGCTTCGCGAGTGCGAAGAGTTGAGCCTTTTCAGTTTAATATATTAAGTGTCCAGGCGGAATCGGTCAAGGCTTTTCAACATTCTCAATGAAGAACGTTACCCCTGGTAAGCTTTTATCCAGTATCTACATAAAAATTATTTACTTTTTTTTTTTCTAGAAAACATATATTTAGACTGAAAATATCACTAAAAAAATATAGCTCAGCATTTAAAATAAGCAGCAGTATTTCACACAACAACAATCGTTATCTTCAGTCGACAAGGCAAATCCTCTCCCAGTTTTACTTCCTTTCAGAATTGCCTAAATTTACTATTTTTAGATCAACGCCCTTTTCGATTTTATAGCTAACATTTTTCGCTTCTTGTGCATCCTTTACGCCACTATTCGCATCTGGTTTATCACCATAAATGGCTTGTTTCCAAACTTCAGGATCACAAGCCGCATCGTTCTTGGCTGACCCATCTACTGGCGGTGCTGCTTCCACTGACTCATTGTTGCCACTTGGACAATTTGGACAACCACAATCGGGACAAGCAGCTTTAGATTTATACCGTCTACGCAAACGATGCACTATATAGAGCAGCGCAATAGTGCCGTAAGTCGCTTTGGCCACCTGAAAGAAGAGTTACAAGAACAATTATATAGTTGCAATTGTGAGCCACAACCTGGATCAATTTATTTGCTACTCACATTAGCGCGTCCAGTGTTGGTCGTACTATTGAACATTTTATTAAAGTTCGACATATTCGCATTGATTTTATATGTAGTTGAATGCGAAATTTTGTCTGAATATTTTTAAAAATATGCTCAATTTGCTTCAAGTTAACGGAATGACAATTTAAAATGAATTTCCTAATAATTTGAGTGATTGAACTGTTTACCCAGCAGTGCATCAACATAAGAGCATGTACCTACTTCCGCAACAAAATCTATCTTTCAATCTCTTCATTTCCTCAACAAGGTTTTTATTGTGGTATGTATGTATGTATGTACATCATTATTGCTTAAGCTAATTAAAATAAAATGAAATTTAATGACTCAAAACTTAAACTAGGAATGTTTTTAAAATACCGGTACTTCATAGTATCTTTATGAAACCCAACAGCTGTGTGCACACCAAACCATTTCTTCCCGTTAGGTATTTATTTAGTAAATACCCTTTAATAGTGCCGACATTGAGTCCTCCCAGGCACTGGTAATAGTTTCATCAAAACTCAATCGTTTATATGGTGTTGATGTCAAAGGTTCCAAATTGTATTTCCAATCGCTATCGACTAGCGTTTCATTATCGTCAAAGGACGTCTCTAATACAAGATCTGTATACGTATTCATATATGTTTTAATTATTGGTTGTAGAACAAGCTTAATAAATTGCGATTTTGTTAAAATAGCGCCCAATAACTCGGCCAATCGTTGTGCATGACGACGATATTTGACGCGCACCACAAGGTGCTTACTTTGCGGCAAAGTCCAAATATTACGATTGGCTAAAAATGGAATGAAAATATTTGTATGCAAATAAATTTCATTTACATCATATATTTGTACCTTCTCGGATGAATTTTGCATAAGTATCGGTAATAGGCTCGAATATCAAATCAATGAATTCCTGCTCCACAAGCATTGTGCCCAATATTTCGATGAACACTTGCGCCTGCCATGAATTGAAATTTAACAGGCCTTGATGTGGTCCACGTTTGAATAAAGGACCAAAGTTATGCAATGCCGCAAAATATTTGCCTTTACCTGCGGGAACTCAAAATAGCAATTACATACGTACAAATTTAAATGAAGGGTGTACTTACCGTTTTTTTGTGCAATCATCTTTTTTACTCGCATTTTTAGTTAAAACTGCTTTTTTTTAATACAATTTTTATGAATTATTTGCACAAATCTGCGAAAGAAAAAACTGTTACACTTACTGCAGTTATACGAAGAAAATAACGGTTTATTTTTAAGGACAAACGTGAATGATTTTTTTTTTTTGAAGAAGAAGAAATTCAATTTGTTCACAGAGTGGCCATATTTTTTTGGTTTTACAAATTTTACAGTACATTTACACTGCACCAAATTTGGCGAATTCAGTCTGCCAAGAAATGTCAAACTCCATATAAAAAACGCTCAGGAAATGGTCAAGAAACGTTTTTACACGTCAAATTTTCTTGAGCCAATACTCAGTTCATAAGAAAAAATACAGCACTTTTCGATAGTTGGCAACGCCGGTTTACCTCAAGAAATAAATGAGCTCGTATATATTTCTTGAGGTAAACATGCAGATTCACGGCAAAGGTGAGTACTTGTCTCGCTAAACATATTTTGTATATTTTTATAAGAGTAATTTGCAAAAAAAAATGGAAAATTTGGTAAACGTCAAAATTTCTTGAACAGGCACAAGAAACATATGCTCGTTTTTTTCTTGAGGCATTTCTTGGCAGGTGGGTAGCCCGCTTAAAGCCTGGTCAAGAAATTTTGACGTTTACCAAAATTTCCATTTTTTTGCAAATTACTCTTATAAAAATGTATAAAACATGTGTAGCGCAATATGTACTCACCTTTGCTGTGAATCTGCACGTTTACCTCAAGAAATATATACGAGCATATTTATTTCTTGAGGTAAACCGGCGTTGCCAACCATCGAAAATTGTAGTATTTTTTCTTATGAGCTGAGTATTGGCTCAAGAAAATTTGACGTGTGAAAACAGTTCTTGACCATTTCTTGAGCGTTTTTTTATATGGAGTTTGACATTTCTTGGCAGGTGAGTAGCCCGCTTTAATGTGGAACACCCGCAGAGTTGCTATTTTGAGGAATTGTATTATTCGGCAAATTAGGTCAAATGTGATGGAATTCCAAATTTGTAAAACGAGATTTGTATGAAAAAAAGCGCCAAATTAGCAATTTTTCGCCAAATTTGCCTAATTTGGTGCGGTGTAAATGTACTATTAGGCTGTGTGCCAATCAGTAACATTCTACTCGGAGGATAAATTATATGGACAAATTTTCCTGGTGTAAAAAATAAAAGCTCTTGGTATTCGAATAATCAAGAAAAAAAAAATCCAGTGACAAAGAAATCGCAAATCGAAGCATGTTGTTGTTGTTGTTGTTGTTGTTAACAGCAAAACACTCCCCGAAGGTTTTGGGGAGTGATGCCGAAGTTGACAGTCCTTGGCCGGATATGACCCCGGTACGCTGCGGTACTCCCTTGCGGTACTGCCCGAAGGTCGTGGTAGCGATTTGGTATGACCAGTGGAACCTTCTAGGTCATGTCATCCCTCCATCCGTGAGGAAGGAGAAGATGGGTAATGAGAGGTGAGAGGGATCATTTCCGTAGATCAACCATCGAGTAGCACGTCAATTACCTATGTGCATATTAGTCGCATCTTACGACCGGTATGCCTACCTCGGGCATATTCTTAACCCCTAACCCGCAGGGGTACAAATCGAAGCATCGAATATTCAAGCTATTCAAACAATTTCAAGAGCCCTAGTAAAGATAAAAGGAGTTTGGCGAAACGTCGAAGAAAAATAATGTAAAAAATGTTTCCTTCACCAATGACATTAGACCGTACGAGCCTATTGAGAATAATTTTTAAAACTATATAAAAAATAAATTAAAATATTTTCGATTTTGCTGTACCAAAAGAAAATGTGCATGTTGGCATTTGGAAAATTTTACATCACAGAAATTGACTTCTTCGCACTATCAAAATTTATCTTTTTCAACTATTTGGCACCGGGTCAAATAGAGGTAGTTGAACTATGGAATCACTATTTTCAAGGTGGAACGACAAGAATCGGTCTTGACATTCTTATTAAAATTGGCAAATAAACAAAGTTATCAGAGCAACAGTCGTACAAGTGACCTTCAAAAAAAGCGCCATATCTTAACAGAACTCAAACTCTATGAATAAATTCGATAAGCATTTTATTTCATTTAGGTATTGATACAAATATGTATATGAAAACAATAAAATTTAATATATTTTTAGTACAAAATTTAAAAACATGAAAATTAAAAAAAAAACCGAAAAATTATTTGTGCTAAAGTCCATTTATATATTCGATGCAAAAAAGGCGTCAAAGGAAATTTTTCCCATATTCGCGTGCCGGATATAATTTGTACCAAGCGAGAGAAAAAAAATATGTCGACATAATAAACAAAAAGCGTATTTTCAAATACGTCAACACTTATGGTGCATGCCAATGTCAGCCAGCGTTCATTGGTCTCTCGTTGTCCAAAGTACTTTGTCTTGTTATTGTTCCTATGAGAATTATAGATACATATTAGACTGTCCCAAGAATGTATGAAAAAAATGAAGGTTCGAAATTTGATTTGCATACCCTCTATATCGGCGCGTTTAGCCTAATGGCTGATTTACACGGGTCGCTTTTCTGCTCGAGTTTTGTCGTTCCACTGCGTTCTACCTTCAAATAAAAGGTGTGAATCGATCAAATTGCTATTTACAGGGTGGAACGAAAAAAATCGACCCGTGTGAAAAAGCCTTAAATAACATGTGTGCGAAGTCTTATTGTTCTAGATAACGGCAACTCGTGCCAATATTTAGTTAAAGTTTTTGCTATTAGCTTATACTAAGGGCCACTTGCATAAAAGCCGATAACGCCTAATCGGTGATTAAAGCAGGCTACTCACCTGCCAAGAAATGTCAAACTCCATATAAAAAAACGCTCAAGAAATGGTCAAGAACTGTTTTCACACGTCAAATTTTCTTGAGCCAATACTCAGCTCATAAGAAAAAATACTACAATTTTCGATGGTTGGGAACGCCGGCTTACCTCAAGAAATAAATATGCTCGTATATATTTCTTGAGGTAAACGTGCAGATTCACGGCAAAGGTGAGTACATGTCTCGCTAAACATATTTTGTACATTTTTATAAGAGTAATTTGAAAAAAAGGAAAATTTTGTAAACGTCAAAATTTCTTGACCAGGGATAATTGAACTGCATAAAACCTTGTCATGATAGTTTTTGGTGCATAATGGTCCAAATTAGGGAGTATGCGTTTAACTTTGAAATTTTGGGACAGTCTAATATATATATATCTACATAGGAATACATATCTGTGACAATTCTACATTCACATCTTTTTAGCAGTCGAAAGTATGCCAATGTACAATTTCAATGACCCCAATAACGCAATTCAAAAGAAATTGTGAGCCATCTTCTTATCAAATTTTTTATCTCAGCTAAGATTCGAATTTCCCCTTGATATTGGGGAAGTTTAAAGGATGATTTACACGGACCGATTTTTGTCGTTCCATTGCGTTCTACATTCAAAAAACAAGGTGTGAATCCATGAACCAAATTGAGGAGATTGTGCCAAAAGCGATGAGCTAGGATCTAGCTGCTAGGTATTTCTCTTCCGTGGCAATGTGTATGAAATATTGTAAATTATGTGAAGAATTTTGGCGTTGTCTATAACAATGTATGTATGTATTGAAAAATGGTTGATATGGTGAATGTGAAAAAACCTTAAGAACTACCCTCCATGAAGGAGTATATATATATACACACACATGCAAGATTTACCATTTTAACTTGCTTTGTTTCAGATATAAGTTTTTTTTTTTAATTTGTTTGACTAGAAACCTTGGCAGCCTTTGTGATATCCAGAGTTAAGTCATGTATGTAGGTATGTACTGTAATGTACGAGTCATTGGCTTCTATATTACGAAGTAGCGTCAGATTGGGTTCCAATAAACAAGTTTCAAAAATTAAAAGAAAATTCACCTTGAAAAAAATTACCACCCCTAAGGGTTAACCCTTTCGGTACAGAAAGCCGCTAGCGGAAATACAAATTACTTTATATGTTTAATAGTTACAATGGGGGAAATAAAAGTGTTTTGTCACATCAAAGTTGTATTCGGTTAAAAAGGGGCGGTGGGAGGGGCTGGGAGATATATGTCCCGTCAGTATTTTTGACTGGGACTTATTTGTCCTGTTTAGTATTTTATGATCCAATATCTGAAATATTAATACCATTTGGTTTTATATAAAACTTTGTTTTATTATGAATTCAACATATAGTTTCAGTAAAGTGAAAAGAAGAAAACAATGAGCAAGTAATACAGTTTAAAAAAAATTGGTTTTTACTTCTGATAAGGAGCAAAACAGTCCTTGCATAGAGGAATATGGCATTCTTCGCACAGTGTCTTTATTCGCCTTTCTCTATTTGGTTGTGCAGAACCTGTGCACAGCCTTCGCTTAGCAATGGGAACAGGGAGATAACCTGCAAATAGTTACCTTTTTCTTCCAGATGTACCGGATTGACTTTTTTACCTTCTTCTATCATATTTTCCGCCAGAACGATCATATACGATCATGGTACAAATTCAGGGTTGGGAGACGACCATATGGTGTTTTGAGCACAATCTGTGGAGTGCGTTGTTGGCAAAGTCTCTTCCGTATACTTTTCACTATCATCCTCCTCCTCATCAGTAGATAAAACCTCACTATCAGATGGCTCATACTTATCATCACTGCCGTCCGAAAAGTCATCTTGCTCCTTAGATGACTCCAAAATGCTAGCAATTGCATCCTTATCAAGTACTTTAGGCATTATGCGTCTGTAGAAAAGGAACAATAAGAGTTTATAAATAAAAAATAGTTATAAATTATTCCAATAATTATCCAAGGAAGAATTTTTGATCCTGACTGGGACACTTTGAGCCCAACAAGAATACTGATGGGACACATACGTCCCAACAGGATAAAAATGCCAGTAATTTTATAAATAACACAAAAAACTTATACTTACTTACCTCAATATAATAATAGAGCACTAGCACAATAAATAAATATACTTTCAGTAAACTTTGAAGATAAAAAACCACGAAAAATCGCAAAAAATCCTACCACTTGCAAAATTCGCGTCCACGTTTGCGTTTGTTTTTCGACTAAAGAACACGTGTTTACCATTTAAAGGGTTAAGTTATGGCGTTAAATTTTTGTAGACATTTTTTTAACCACCCTAATCGACATATATATTTTTATTATGTTATTTTACGTTCAGTATTTTATTTGTAAACAAAACGAAAATGCAAATTTAACTTTCATTAACCCCCGAATTCTGTAAGCTGTCTCTAGTCACTAATAGAGACAATAGTCACTAATAGAGACAATTCGTGTTCCAATTCCATGTTGTCCAATTACAAACCTCAAATGACAGATCTCAATTTTATGACTTGAGATGAGACAAAATTACAGAATTCCAGGGTAAACTTCATATTACGGTGTCAATTCAGACAAAACCAATTGATTTATAATTGCGATACAATTTTTTACATCCATAATGTTTTCGGACTCTAAATGTTTACTGGGTGGGTACTCATGGGTGCTGACTCTAAAGGCTCATTTACACGGGTCGATTTTTATCGAGCCACTTGTGTTCAACCCTTAAATACAAGGTGGATATCGATCGAATTGCTGTTTACACGGGTCGATTCGATAAAAATCGACCCGTGTAAATAAGCCTTAAGGATGATTTACACGGGTCGATTTTTCTAACCTTTTTTTTTTTAATCGACCGCAATCGATCTTCACCTTGTATTTAAGGGTTGAACACAATTGGTTCGATAAAAAATCGACTCGTGTAAATGAGCCTTTAAATACAAGGTGAAGATCGATCGAATTGCTGTTTACATGGTCGATTAAAAAAAAATGTTAGAAAATCGACCCGTGTAATTTATCCTTAAATGTTTACACAGGCTAACTCACTTGGCTCAACAAAAAAAACTCACTCATCTACGCACTTTTCCCAAACCCTTTTAAACCATCAGAAACCTATCAAAAAAAATTTAAAAACTTGTTTATACCCACATTTTTTGAGACAATTTTATTTATTTTACGTCTGAATTTTTATTTGTTAATAAAACGAAAATTATCCAAATTTATATAAAATTTGTTATCCACATGCAATTGCAACGTGATAATAACAACAACAAATCAATTTAACAAGCAAATAAAGTGTAAGCAAAGAAAAAGTGAGTATATACCTACATACATACACATATATGTACATATTTACATCAAGTCCAAAGTAGAGGGTGGGCGGGGGTTCGATTTTGGCATAACAAATGCGTCTATTTTCTGTAAGCAATTATGTATTTCTTGATGGCGTATGTGGATATTATTTTTATAGTCATATATGTATGTATTTACCTATTATCTTCTATGCACATATTTACATCTGTATATATCTATACACAAGTCATCTTCCCCTGTTCTGGAAGGTACCAGAATAATAATTTTTATATAAGCAACTCGAATCTTTTTTATTGTTTCGTTAAATATGATAACCAGTTCCAGCGAATGCATGAGTAGTACAACAACAGCTGTTTTTTGTTTTATTTAATATGTATAATATATCTACATACATGCCAAGTATATACATATGTATCTAAATATATGTACATAAATAGCCATTTTTTCCTTCCAGTGGCATTGTTGATTTGGGATATTTTAGTGCCCGATGGGAACATTTAATACCAGTGCTGCAAAGCGTTGAAAAATTGTACATTAAGGGCCGCTTGCATAAATGCTGATAACGACTAACCGGAGTTTAATTGACGTATTTTGTATGGTTAGCTGTCAAGTTAATCATCGATTAGGCTTAATCGGCTTTTATGCAAGTGGCCCTAAGTGTATTCACAACCCCTTTGATAACTTCGTGGCCTTTTACACTTTAAGGGCCGCTTGCATAAAAGGCGATAACGACTAATCGGAGTTTAATTGACGTTGTTGTTGTTGTAGCGAGGTGTAGCCCTGCCTAAATGTCAGACAGGGTCACGCCGAGTGTATTGCTCTTGGCCGGGTCGATATACGAAAACGGCCCGGGTCGTTTCGGCACGATGGGCACAAGTATTGGTACCGTTCTCGTAGAACCGGCAATACAAGAAACTAGTCGTGTAGGCTATGTAGGTGATTATACGTTACCCAGGGTGCACCAACTGGGAGGCGACCTACTTTTACACCCCTTCGCCCTTTGACGTATTTTGTATGGTTAGCTGTCAAGTTAATCACCGATTAGTCGTAATCGGCTTTTATGCAAGTGGCCCTAAAGCTTAAATAAACTTCGTTATCGGTAACACCATGGCCATAACGACAAGCGTTATCGTTATCCAATATTAACAATTAGTCATGCAGTAACCGTAAGAAGAAGTGACAATTTGATTAAAACAAAGAAAATGAAAAAAATTGGCAGCAAATTACACATATGCTTACTCGCCGAGGTAATACACACCGAAAAGAACAAATAAACGCTTGAAAATGTGCGAAAATTCACCATCTTAAGCGGGCTACTCACCTGCCAAGAAATGTCAAACTCCATATAAAAAAAAACGCTCAAGAAATGGTCAAGAACTGTTTTCACACGTTGGCAACGCCGGTTTACCTCAAGAAATAAATATGCTCGTATGTATTTCTTGAGGTAAACGTGCAGATTCACGGCAAAGATGAGTATATACTTCGCTGCACATGTTTTATACATTGTTATATTAATAATCTGCAATAAAATGGAAAATGCCGTAAACGTAAAAATTTCTTGACCAGGGGGTGAATTCTGGTTCTATGAAATGATAACGTGAAAAAAATTTGTATGAATTTGAAGTTTCTTTTCACAAATTTTGTATGAAATTTCTTTTCATTTTATCATTTCATAGAACCCGAATTTGCCCCCAGGTATAAGAAATATATGCTCGTTTTTTTTTCTTGAGGCATTTCTTGGCAGGTGGGTAGCCCGCTTTAAACTTTAAGAGGTTAGAGATATGGCGAAAAATCAAAAACCAATTGGTTGGCTATGGTATGGTTAACGCGTAAAGCGGGCTACTCACCTGCCAAGAAATGCCTCAAGAAAAAAACGAGCATATATTTCTTGTGCCTGGTCAAGAAATTTTGACGTTTACCAAAATTTCCATTTTTTTGCAAATTACTCTTATAAAAATGTCTAAAATAAGTGTAGCGCAATATGTACTCACCTTTGCTATGGATCTGCACGTTTACCTCAAGAAATATATACGAGCATCTTTATTTCTTGAGGTAAACCGGCGTTGCCAACCATCGAAAATTGTAGTATTTTTTCTTATGAGCTGAGTATTGGCTCAAGAAAATTTGACGTGTGAAAACAGTTCTTGACCATTTCTTGAGCGTTTTTTTATATGGAGTTTGACATTTCTTGGCAGGTGAGTAGCCCGCTTTAGGGTTATGGTATGGCATTACTAATCGCTTACATTGATTTTCATAAGTTTGGTTGGAACAGCTGATTAGCGTTATGGGAATGACGTTAGCGTTAACGATAAGTAATTATGCCTTAAACGTCGTTATCGCTAACGCCATGGCCATAACGATAACGATAACGCTAACCATCTCCAATATGAATAATTAGTCATGTAGTAACTATAAGGAAGTGATCATTTGATTGAAAGAAACAACCCTGCAAACCAAATACCAGCTAGCAACCAAGTTAAATAGTTGGTTTCATTCATTTTTCATACGGTTACCGAAGTAGCTTATTTTATTCAGGCCGTGTGAAAATTTTAACCATATCTACACTTTGCCTCTCCCTTGCAATTATTGAATTTTCCATTTGCTATAAAGTTTACCTACACTCTTCAAAACTGCCTGTTATAAAAAATTTCACTTTCAAAAACTGCCAACTGTTTTGGTTAAAATGTTGTTAACAGCAGGGACAGCGACTTTTATTCCTTTTAAAATAAAAGTCCACAGAAAAAAGTTATTTCTGGACTTTTACTCTTATCCGGACAAAAATAATCGGGCAACCCGGACTTTTATTTTTTCTCGCCAGCAATAAAAATTATCTTTGTCCTTTTATTTTTCAAGGACAGAATAAAAAGTCCTCTCAAATATCTTCCTCTTTCATATGATATCAAATTTATTTAATTTGGACTCGCGGACAAAGATAACTTTTATTGCTGGCGATCAAAAAAGCCATGAAAATTAATTGCGGCCAGGATTTTGATCCTGGAAGTCCTGGGATGACAAAAAACTTTATAATTTTCTTCGGGAACAATATCTAACGCCGGACTTTTATGAGATCGAAAAATAAAAATAACTTTTATTTTCCGTCCCTGGTTAACAGGATTTGTTGAATTCGTCAATATTTTGGCAAGCATGTTGTTAACTGTTGAGTTTTATACTTTGTAATATTTTCACTTTGCTATATTATGTTGTAAAACTATTAGCAATCGTTTGTCTCAGATATCAAATATTTTCATTAGAGAAAATTTTATTCTATTCAAATATATTAACGCAAATTGTTCACATCAAACTTAGCAATAGTCTTTAGGTTATGGGCGATACGAAGGACACTGCAACTGGAATTCCTCAATTCAAAGGAATTGGTTTTGATGAATGGCAATTCCGCGTTAAAATCCACATGGAATCGTTGAATCTTGGAGACGTTTTAACGGGCGATCCACCAACAGAAACGGATGCTAGAGCTGAATTTCTCAAACGGGATAGGAAAGCTATGGAGCGGCTGGTGGCGTTCGTGCATAACGATTGTCTCAGCTACATAAGGGAGCAAAAATCGGCCAAATCAATGTGGAACAGTCTCAACGATGCTTTTGCGAAGAAATCGGTGATGACTCAGTTATTGGCACGTAAGCAGCTTACAACGCTACGTATGCGCGAGGATGAGTCTGTGGTAGCACATTTGGCTACATTTGAACGCAAATTGTTCACATCAAACTTAGCAATAGTCTTTATTAACAGTATTTGTTGAAAAGGTTACCGAAACTGCTAACAACTAGCTAACATTATGTTATGAAGCAGTCAATGTTTCGGTTAACATTTGGTTAACATTTAGGGCCGCTTGCATAAAAGCCGATAACGACTAATCGGTGACTAGTTTGGCAGCTAACCGAACAAAATACGTCAATTAAACTCCGGTAGCCGGCGATTAGTCATTATCGGCTTTTATGCAAGCGGCCCTTATAGTTGAATAGGTTACCGAACCAGTTACCAATATGGTTATCGTTAGAAGAAGAACGCTAACCTAACTTTTTCAAATAAATTGTGTGAGAATGTGTTTATTTTATTTTTTATTGCCATACAGCTACGGTCAAAAAAAAGCAGTGAAATTAGATTAGAAGCTGCTTTTAATAATTTTAATTTTTTATTATAGCGAATTCTATAGCGAAAACCACCGAAGAAGAAATTTGAAAGTTTACACAAAGTTCGTAATAGTTAATTTAACTTTAAAATTTGAAACTTTTTTTTCAGAATTTCTAGAAAATTTTTGAGTATGCAGTTTTGTAGCCCATTCAATTTTACTCTAACAATGTGCAAGTAAAAAATCGCTAAAAATTTTCCCTGAAATTTCAGAATTTTTTTTTGTCAAGGGTGTTGGGTATTTTCTTCCATACAACGCATGAACTAAATTTACTTTTGTATGGAAGAAAATACCCAACACCATTGAGAAAAATAATTCTGAAATTTCTGGGAAAATTTTTAGCAAATAATTAATTTATGAAATCAGTTGTCATTGTCATCATTTGGGATATTTTTACAGTGGGTCATGCTGTTTCATTTGCATTTTTGACAGAGCGTTTGCACATTAAGGGCTTGGTTTCCTCGAAAAGCGGTGCCGCTATGTAACATTCGCTATATAGCGGTAGCTATGCTCACCGTCATTACCAGCACCGCTCTTCTGTAAACTTACATGCAAGTAGCGGTGACTTCAATGCATTTGAAATTGCAAATTTGCGGCCAGTTTTCTTTTTTTCCTCTCCTATATTTTGAAAAACATTAATAGTTGTTCTTGTAAATGAGTTTGAAGAATTTTATTGAATTGACAGCGCCATGACAATGACGGTGGGAAAAACGTTGACGGAAAATTGCCACCGTCATGACGGCCGCTATGTTTGCGGCGAACTTCACCGTCTTCTTAGTTTACACCCAATTACTTTTAAATAGCAGTATTTTTGACAACGTACTTCACCGCTATGTAACGAGCGCTATATAGCGTCACCGCTTTCGAGGAAACCATGCCTTAACACTAAAACGGACTTTTGGTATTTATAGGCCCACATTTAATTTAATTCAGAACAACTTTTTTTGGTTGCTCAAGGTTAATCAGCTTTAGTATGGTTAACGCGTTAGCGTTATGGCATGCCATCACTATTGTTTTAATTGATTTCCATAAGTTTGGTTGCAACAGCTGATTATCGTTATGGTGCCTTTTCACTAGACAATTCTTCAGGCTACGCTCATACTGCAACCGACTTTTTCATCCGACATCATCAGAGATCTTCGAGCGCGTGCTATTTTATCGGGCGGCCAAAGATTGTTTACAATCGGGTGAAATCGGATGAAATCGGGTAGCTCATTTAAAACACATTTGTGCGGATGTGTGATTGCTGCCGGACGACAACAGTCGGTTGCAGTGTGAGCCTAGCTCAATTCAAGTCTGCCACGACATAGGTGAAGGAAGTGAGAAGAGAGGGATAGAGTACACTTGAAAGCTTACTGTCAACTCGTTTCAAGTTATTCTTGCTATCTCTTTCACTCCTCCTTTAACGCCCACATGCTTTTCATAATTGTTTAAAAAAAAAAATTTACACGTATAGAAACACAAAAGAGAATTCCAGCACAGTTGAATTCAAAAATTTCCTGGTGTAAAATGGGACTAGCCATCTGTCCAAAATTATGTAGGGATGGACCAAACTATTACCGAGCAATAGCTGGTCAAAGGCGGAACTTCGTCGAGTTTTTGCTATTTTTAAAAAAAATTTGATTTTAGAAATGGTTTTTTTTTCATGCGAAGTGAAAGTCAGAACTTTTTATTTTTTTTAAAACTAATGTGTATAACTGCAAACACTTTAAGCATAATATAACCAAAATCTAGTGAAAACTTTTATTTTTTAAAAATCACAAAAATTCGACGAATTTTCGACTTTGCCGCTTAGCAATAGCTGACTACATATTTTATGTCGTTAGAAGCGTATTTCAATATCCTTTCGAATAATAATGCTTGCTTTCATCGCTTCTGTAACATTTGCGAAAAGAATTGTTGAATGAAGTGACACCTGAAAAAGCACAAAATTACCGATATCTCGAAAACCTGCCCATGCAAAAAATTTAAAAAAATATTTTGTGCTTGGAATATCAGTGCTAATTCACCTATAAACATGAATTTCTTGGTATTTTTTGAAATTATTGATTATTTGTAAACCAGTGTAAAAATTCGTTCAATAACCATATGTTCAAAATTACACGTGTACTGTGAAAACCCGCAATAATCTAATAAATATACATTCCGCTTAACAACACTTAACCCAAAAATATCCCAACTACATGAAAGAGATGGAAAGCGAATATAAATTGGTTTTTAGCAAATACGCAGTAGATGAATGTGATGCAAAAACTATTATTTGTTGCGAAATTTAACTGCACTTCATAAACCACATGAAACTTATTTAGTAAATGTTGAAAAAACATAAGAGTTTAAGGAAATTCATTGAAATGGCTTGTAAATTGCTGTTTTAGTAAAAGCGAACCACAAAAAAGAGCGAAAGAGACAGCAAATGCGCAAGGCATTGTAGATAAAGGCAATTGGACACAAATTCCAGTCACTTCCAGGTATATAAGGGAAATTTTATTATTTTTCTTCCAAATCTGCTAATGGTATAAATAGGACAGACAATTCTCTGGCTGCTTAAACGGTTTTTAACAATTGTGAAAGAAACACTTTAAGGTTTACCAGCGCTTGTGAATTGTAATAGTTTTCTGTGAAGATAAGTGGGCTTTGAAAAAATTGATATATAAGAAAAATATATATATTTGGAAAAATAATCAAACGTGAATTGAAGGACTCAAAAGAAGAACCCTTATTTAAATAAAAAATCAACTAATTTCTGTGTGAAAAAAGAGGTTAAGGTGAGTTTAATGGCTTTTCATAATAAATTCAGTTATTTAATTAAAATAAATGCAGAAAATTGCATAAAAGAAGTGATGAAAATGTTCATGGGGGTGAAAAGTTGAAAATTTTCAAGATTTTGTATGTATACCAGCGCACATTCGTACATACATACATATATGTATGTATTCGTATGCAAGTTGCACTGCAATTGTGAAATCGATTCTTTTTTTCCCAACAACAAAATTTCAAGATGGCTTCGTGGCATACGAATACCTTTTAGTTTTACTCACAAAGGAAACAATGAAAGTGCAGGCAGTAAATGGATAGGTTTTAAAATTTATTAATTTTGCGTTAATGAAATAGTTGGGTTTCTCGCAATTTTCATGCACTTAAACGCGATTTGAAATTCAAAGTGCAAAGTCCGCATGAGTCATCAGGCCACATCAGGCGAACTTTCTGGAATTACATTTTTAATCTGCAATTAAATATAATTTAATTACTTGGACTGGTTCTTACATAGCTGCTGAAGTGCTAATTGAATTTAAACTATTTTTTTTATCAAAAGCTGAAATATGTTGCAGTTTAGAAAAATATCTCATTTATTTTGGGGCAGTTGCAGTACTTGACAAACAAGTTTGCCGTGCATTCGCTTAAGCGAACCTAGTTGATTAATTACCTCTTAATTGTTCTTAAATTTTCTTTTGTTTAATTCTTTTCTTTTACTTCTACAGCTCTCTTCTCAAAATGCAAATCTTCGTGAAGACCTTGACTGGCAAGACCATCACTCTGGAGGTTGAACCATCCGATACTATTGAAAATGTAAAAGCCAAGATTCAAGACAAAGAGGGAATACCCCCAGATCAGCAACGTTTGATCTTTGCCGGCAAACAATTGGAGGACGGACGCACCTTGTCCGATTACAACATCCAGAAGGAGTCTACACTTCATTTGGTTCTTCGTCTACGTGGTGGTATGCAGATTTTCGTCAAAACCTTGACGGGAAAAACCATCACTTTGGAGGTTGAGCCTTCTGATACCATTGAAAATGTTAAAGCTAAAATTCAAGATAAAGAAGGAATCCCACCAGATCAACAACGTTTGATTTTCGCTGGCAAACAGTTAGAGGACGGACGCACACTGTCCGATTATAATATTCAAAAGGAATCTACATTGCATTTAGTATTACGCCTTCGTGGAGGTATGCAAATATTTGTTAAAACATTGACTGGCAAAACTATTACATTGGAGGTTGAACCTTCCGATACAATCGAGAACGTTAAGGCTAAAATTCAAGATAAGGAGGGAATCCCCCCAGATCAGCAACGTTTGATCTTCGCCGGCAAGCAATTGGAAGACGGCCGCACCTTGTCTGATTATAATATCCAAAAGGAGTCGACCCTTCACTTGGTTTTGCGTCTACGTGGTGGTATGCAAATTTTTGTTAAGACTTTGACTGGCAAAACTATTACATTGGAAGTTGAGCCATCCGACACCATCGAGAATGTTAAAGCTAAGATCCAGGACAAGGAAGGTATTCCTCCAGACCAACAACGTTTGATCTTTGCTGGCAAGCAGCTGGAAGATGGACGCACATTGTCCGATTACAACATCCAGAAAGAGTCGACACTTCACTTGGTCTTGCGTCTGCGTGGTGGTATGCAAATATTCGTGAAGACTTTGACTGGTAAGACCATCACTTTGGAAGTTGAGCCATCTGACACCATCGAAAACGTGAAGGCTAAGATCCAAGACAAGGAGGGAATCCCCCCAGATCAGCAGCGTTTGATTTTCGCCGGCAAACAACTGGAAGATGGCCGCACTCTATCCGACTACAACATTCAAAAGGAGTCGACTCTTCACTTGGTTTTGCGTCTGCGTGGTGGTATGCAGATCTTCGTCAAAACCTTGACTGGCAAGACCATCACTTTGGAGGTTGAACCATCAGACACCATTGAAAACGTCAAAGCTAAAATCCAAGATAAGGAAGGCATTCCCCCAGACCAACAACGTTTGATTTTCGCTGGCAAGCAACTGGAAGATGGACGCACCTTGTCTGACTACAACATCCAAAAGGAGTCGACCCTTCATTTGGTCCTGCGTCTGCGTGGTGGTATGCAGATCTTCGTCAAAACCTTGACTGGCAAAACCATCACTTTGGAGGTTGAGCCATCAGACACCATTGAAAACGTCAAAGCTAAAATCCAAGATAAGGAAGGCATTCCCCCAGACCAACAACGTTTGATTTTCGCTGGCAAGCAACTGGAAGATGGACGCACCTTGTCTGACTACAACATCCAAAAGGAGTCGACCCTTCATTTGGTCCTGCGTCTGCGTGGTGGTATGCAGATCTTCGTCAAAACCTTGACTGGCAAAACCATCACTTTGGAGGTTGAGCCATCAGACACCATTGAAAACGTCAAAGCTAAAATCCAAGATAAGGAAGGCATTCCCCCAGACCAACAACGTTTGATTTTCGCCGGTAAGCAGCTGGAAGATGGACGCACCTTGTCCGACTACAACATCCAAAAGGAGTCGACCCTTCATTTGGTCCTGCGTCTGCGTGGTGGTATGCAGATCTTCGTCAAAACCTTGACTGGCAAAACCATCACTTTGGAGGTTGAGCCATCAGACACTATTGAAAATGTCAAAGCTAAAATCCAGGACAAGGAAGGTATTCCTCCAGATCAACAACGTTTGATTTTCGCCGGCAAGCAACTTGAGGATGGACGCACATTGTCCGATTATAATATCCAAAAGGAGTCGACCCTTCACTTGGTCCTCCGTCTACGTGGTGGTATGCAGATCTTCGTCAAAACTTTGACCGGCAAGACCATCACTTTGGAGGTTGAACCATCAGACACCATTGAAAACGTGAAAGCAAAAATCCAAGATAAGGAAGGCATTCCCCCAGACCAACAACGTTTGATTTTCGCTGGCAAGCAACTGGAAGATGGCCGCACCTTGTCTGACTACAACATCCAAAAGGAGTCGACCCTTCACTTGGTCCTGCGTCTGCGTGGTGGTATGCAGATTTTCGTAAAAACCTTGACTGGCAAGACCATCACTTTGGAGGTTGAGCCATCAGACACCATCGAAAATGTAAAAGCTAAAATTCAAGATAAGGAGGGTATCCCACCAGATCAGCAACGTTTGATCTTTGCTGGCAAGCAATTGGAAGATGGACGCACCTTGTCCGACTATAACATTCAAAAGGAATCGACCCTTCACTTGGTCTTGCGTCTGCGTGGTGGTATGCAAATATTCGTGAAGACTTTGACTGGTAAGACCATCACTTTGGAAGTTGAGCCATCTGACACCATCGAAAACGTGAAGGCTAAGATCCAAGACAAGGAGGGAATCCCCCCAGATCAGCAGCGTTTGATTTTCGCCGGTAAACAATTGGAAGATGGCCGCACTCTATCCGACTACAATATTCAAAAGGAGTCGACTCTTCACTTGGTTCTGCGTCTGCGTGGTGGTATGCAGATCTTCGTCAAAACCTTGACTGGCAAAACCATTACTTTGGAAGTTGAGCCATCCGACACCATCGAGAATGTTAAAGCTAAGATCCAAGACAAGGAAGGTATTCCTCCAGACCAACAACGTTTGATTTTCGCCGGCAAACAATTGGAGGATGGCCGCACTCTATCCGATTACAACATCCAAAAGGAGTCGACCCTTCATTTGGTTTTGCGTCTGCGTGGTGGTATGCAAATTTTCGTCAAAACCTTGACTGGCAAAACCATCACTTTGGAAGTTGAGCCATCAGACACCATTGAAAACGTCAAAGCTAAAATTCAGGACAAAGAAGGTATTCCTCCAGACCAACAACGTTTAATCTTTGCCGGCAAGCAGCTTGAGGACGGACGTACTCTGTCCGACTATAATATACAGAAGGAATCGACACTCCATTTGGTGCTACGTCTTCGCGGAGGCGCATTCTAAATTAAAA
>CAXKVI010000579.1:0-20464 GCA_964058755.1 Campiglossa producta | reverse complement strand
ACCCATTCTTTCAGTAGTAATGCTGCTGCCCAGGTATACAAAGCCCCTTACTATCTCGAACTTATGGCTGCCAACAGTGGTGTGGTTGCCAAGGCGCGAATGCGCTGACTCTTTGCTTGATGCCAGCAGGCACTTCGTTTTACCTTCGTTCACCACCAAACCCATTTTTTCGCTTCCTTTTCAAATTGGGAGTACGCAGAAGTTACGGCGCGGTTGTTGAGTCCAATGATGTCGATGTCGTCGGCATACGCCAACAGTTGTACACTCTTGTAATATATTGTTCCAGCGCGGTTAAGTTCTGCAGCTTGTATTATTTTCTCCAGCATCAAATTAAAGAAATCGCACGATAGGGGGTCGCCCTGCCTGAAACCTCGTTTAGTTTCGAACGGCTCGGAGAGGTCCTTCCCGATTCTGGACGAGCTGGTGGTGTTGTTCAGCTTCATTTTGCACAGCCATATAAGTTTTGCTGGGAAGCCAAAATCAGACATAGCGGCATATAGGCAACTCCTTTTCGTGCTGTCGAAGGCTGCTTTAAAATCAACAAAGAGATGGTGTGTGTCGATCCTTTTCTCGCGGTTTTTTTTCCAAGATTTGGCGTATTGTAAAAATCTTGTCGCTGCTAGATTAACCAGGTCTGAAGCCGCACTGATAAGGTCCAATCAGTCGGTTTACGTCAGGCTTCAGTCTTTCGCACAATACGCTTGATAGGACCTTATATGCGATACTCAAAAGGCTGATTTCACGATAGTTGGCGCAGTTTGCGGGATCACTCTTCTTATGGATTGGGCAGAGAACACTTAGATTCCAGTCTTCAGGCATGCATTCATCCGACCATATTCTGCACAAGAGCAGGTGCGGGTTGTGGAACTTCGATTCCATCGTCTTCGATTGTGGGGTCGGGTTCGTTCTCTTCTCTGGATTGTTGTTCTGTTCCTCCGTTTAGAAGGGCAGAGAAGTGATACCCATAACCCTAGTACTCTCTGAACATCTGTCACCAGGTCGCCGTTGTAATTTTTACAGGAGTTTGCCCCGGGGTTAAAACCTTCCGTCATTCGTCGAATTCTTTGATAAAATTTTCGGGCGTTGCTTCGCTGGCTAGCATTTCAAGCTCTTCGATTTCACACTTTTCCGCTTCACTTTTCTTCGCCCTAAAAAGCCGTCTCGCTTCCCTCTTCATCTCGCAGTAGTGTCCACACACGCTCCTCGTTGCATTCGCTTTTAACGTTGCCTTATAGGCGTCGTTCTTTCTCTTCATTGCGTCTTTGTACTCTATCATCGTACCAGCTGTTTTTTCGCATTTCCGGAATCCAATTACTTCTTCGGCTGCGGTACGAAGTGATCCGGAGATATGCTCCCACTGCTCGTGCACTCCGCTGGGTTGAATTGTGCTCTCAGAGAGCAGGTGCGCGAGTCGTTCTGCGAAATCATTAGCTGTCTGTTGTGACGATCCGTCCGCAGCCTTAAACAGTTCAAAGCTCTTAACAGTTCAAAGCTCTTAACTTAACCTTACCCTTTCCTCCGTGATGGGTATATTTACTGCCAGGCTTGTTACAGCTGCTGACGGTGCATTATGCAAGTTACCCGGAAAATGTGTGTTCAAGAGCAGCTCAAGGGTTTCCACTTCCGTGCTGGTCCAGGATCCGTCAGGCTTCTGCAAATAGCTAATGGCTGGTTGAGTTTTCGAGAGAACTCGTCTAAGTCTCGCTGTGTCGTCCGACCCCAGTGCAGAAATTCCTCCACGAAGTTCTCTTTGCCTGGCTTGAAACCCTTAGTCCCCAATCCGCAGATCCTCGAGCTGTTGACCCAGGGTTCTTGGATGAGGACCACATCCACGTCGCCTTTAGAAAGACGACTACTTAAAGCAGCCGAGGCTACTTTAGATTTGTGCAGGTTTATCTGAAGCACCACCAACATGAGAGCGTCCAGACTTCCCTGCCGTCCCCATATCGTCAAGGTCTGCCCTATCCCGAAGGCTGTCTCTCACCGACGAGTTCTGACTGTTGTTTAGCAATATATGAATGTATATGCGATCGCAAAACTCTTCCACAAAATCATCCAAACTAGAAATTATAGTGCGCAAAGTACATCTGTCGGTTTGTTGCCTGCCAGCTCATATACTATATATTTTCCATACTTTTATCTTCGAGGGCTGATTTTAAAGACATTTTAAATATCTCAACTCCGGGACATTTTTGAAACTCGTTGAGATTGCAGGCAGAAGTATCACTCCTGCAGTAAATTATTTTAAAACAAGTAAGGAAAGCTGTCTTCGGCTGTGCCGAAGGCTAAATACCTTTCATGAATAAGCGTCTCGATTTTCACTGTTTGATCCCAGTACAGCCTGTGTGAATTTAACTTAAGCTCATACGGAAATTATCGGAACTACCGATTATATGGGGCCGATGTGTTATATTGGTCCAATCTCATTGATTTTTAACATCGACATTCCACATTCTAAAATAGCAATAGTTACGAAATTTAAAATTCCTACCTATATAATTACAGGAGTTATCTACCAAAATCCGTTTATGGAAACAATCGAATGTATGGGGGCTATGTGAAATATTTATCCCATCTCGATGATTTTCAACACCGATATTTCACATATAAAAATATCGATATCTCCAAAATTTCACGTTCCTAAGTGTTTAATTACAGGAGTTATAGCCCAAAATCCGTTTATCGGAACAATAGATTGTATGGGAGCTATGTGAAATATTTATCCCATCTCGATGATTTTCAACATCGATATTTCACATATAAAAATAGCGACACCTCCAAAATTTCACGTTCCTACGTGTTTAATTACAGGAGTTATAGCCCAAAATCGGTTTATCGGAATAATCGATTGTATGGGAGCTATGTGAAATATTTATCCCATCTCGATGATTTTCAGCATCGATATTTCACATATAAAAATAGCGATAATTCCAAAATTTCATGTTCCTACGTGTTTAATTACAGGAGTTATAGCCCAAAATCGGTTTATCGGAATAATCGATTGTATGGGAGCTATGTGAAATATTTATCCCATCTCGATGATTTTCAGCATCGATATTTCACATATAAAAATAGCGATAATTCCAAAATTTCATGTTCCTACGTGTTTAATTACAGGAGTTATAGCCCAAAATCCGTTTATCGGAACAATCGATTGTATGGGAGCTATGTGAAATATTTATCCCATCTCGATGATTTTCAGCATCGATATTTCACATATAAAAATAGCGATAATTCCAAAATTTCATGTTCCTACGTGTTTAATTACAGGAGTTATAGCCCAAAATCCGTGTATCGGAACAATCGATTGTATGGGAGCTATATGTAATATCGGTCCGATCTCGCTGATTCCGACAAATGATTCCTATATTGGAAAATGGTGGCCGCATACAAAATTTCAGCCAAATATCTCAAAAACTGAGGGACTAGTTTGCGTTCAAACAGACAGACAGACAGACGGACATGGCTAAATCAACTCATCTCGTCATCCTGATCATTTCGATATACTTATTGATGGGTCTATATCTTCTTCTTCTCATACTTACAAACATCGGACCAAAGTTATAATACCATTTCATGTTCATGAAAGGTATAAATATCTTGATAACTTTCAAAGGGAAAATTAGTCACGTCTTTGAAGTTGACAGATTTTAGCATTACGTTAACGTTTTCGATGAACGCAAACACACACCGTGTGAGTACCACTGGCTCCAGCCAAAATACAGTGGCGTGGTCTAAGCCGGGGGTGTATTTTTAAACAGCTCGTGCATTTCCTGAAGATTACAGAGGATTAATCTCTTTTGAACATGTTCATGTGATCCTTTTGGTGTTTTTACAGAAACGAAATCTTTCATTCCACTCATAATGCGACTGTTTTCATCATTTTCATAAAATGATTTTATGACGTCAACTACTTCAGATGACAAAGTTTTGGGGTTTGGCGAAGTTAAAATACCGAAGGAATCAACTAATTGCTTCGCTCTCGCTGCCTGACGTCTTGTGGTTCCGAAATCAGTAGCCAGTTTCTTTTGACCCCACGATTTAGGCCCTAGTGTCAAAAGCGTTATTCTTTCTGAATCACTGGTGGATTTTGCAAACTTTTCCTCTATTTGTTCAAAAACTTCTGCAACTGCTTGGTGTTTAGGGTTTTGACAAATTGGTGCTATTTCCCGGGATGCTTCAGCTTCACTTGCTATACGAGTATAACTCTGATCATTTGAGAATTTGGAATTGCTCTAATGTTAAAAAAAAAATAAATAATTTAATAGTAAAAAAAAAAAATACATATGTATATTTATGTAAAAACGATATCTTGATAAAAAATTAAGGGCAATCAAGATCAAGGCTCGTTAACCACTGGAAAGCCCACATAAAAAAAACAATCAGGTAGTTACAATCTGTTCAGGCCTAACTATGAATTCACAAGAAACTTGTATGTCTCGCTAGTAGGCCTCAATGCAATTGAGTATTAAGCCCTTCAGTTTCCTCAAAGACTTTGTTCAAATTTTCAATTTTTCAATAAATTTTTATTTTTCGTAATGAGTTGTGTGTTAAAAGGAAAACAAAATTCCGTGAATTAATGGCCTTTTTTTGTTTAAGATAACAATTCATTCAAGAAATTTTCGCTGTCCACTCCAAAAAAGGTTTAATTTAAAAGAAAAAAGGTCAAGCTTTAAATTAAAATTAAAAAAAAAAAAAAATTTCAAATACCCAAATTTGAAAAAAATTTATAAAATTTTTTTTAATAAAATTTTTTCTAAAATTTTTCAGTATTTTTTTAATTCATATTCGAAAAGAACGGAAAATACTTTAGAAAACGGTTTACATGTTCCTTCTTAGCACGTCAGTTACAGGACTTCTAATATAAAGAAAAAAGACTTACACGAAAAAAAAGTGCGAATTCAAACCCGTATATCTCGGTAACCATCCAATATTTATACGCGACTTTTAGTGAGATTTTTTTCTTTACATAGAGGATCACTTTAACCAAATTTCATTCAAATCGAAGCGATGAAAATTTTTGGGGGTCCGCTCAACGTACTTTGCATCATATATGAAAGTTCTTAGGTTGAAAAGAGGAGTTCATTAAGGCATGCTCGTCCGTCTATGTACCCGATAACTTGAGTAAAAATTTAGATATTTGCACAGGTTACTTTTTGGTCAAGGTAGGTTGCTATTGAAAATGGGCGAAATCGGATAATAACCACGTCCCCTTTTTCAATATCGAAAATTTCGAAAATCACACAAATTGACATATCTCGGTAGCTGAAATGGCTAAAATGATATAATTTTATAGGTGAATCCCCCTGGTCATTCTCTTATAATTTTTCCATAAATTTTTTATAGCGGGCGTGGCACCGCCCACTTTTAAGGGAGGCATTTTTGAAAACTTGAGTGGTCGTAACTTTTAAACTAATTACGATAGAACGATGGAATTTGGCAGCATACTAGTATCGTTCCCTGGTGAAGGGTGGACACCTTACCGCGGTACGAGGGCTTATGTCGATAGGCACAGGGCTACGCTGCCCTTGTGATCATAACGCGCCCTTTACTACATCACGAGAGAAGCCAAGCCTCTCTGGTGCGACGATTAAGAACTTCCCCCTCCCAATCCAAGGTGTTATGCGACCACGTGCCCATTGGACGTTTGCAGCCGGGAGGCAAATCGTGGCTGTAATGGAACGGAGACTCTCTGATACCGGGCCGCCTCGGAGAGTAACTATGGCCTTACCGCGGTATGGGGATCTGCCGCCGCGGACGATACATTTCCCTTCTCTTGCCTTGACCCTAAGCTGGCCTTGCCCGACGAGGGGTCGTACGAACAAGATGAATAATAATAATAAAAACACTAAAACTAAAGATGCAGAACACCCCCGTAGTGGGTAAACTCAGGTTTGCTAAAGTGACCAAGGATAGGATCCTCATAGGCGTCATTGACCGAGGTAACGAAAGCTGGGCCATCCCTAGGGACCAGTGGCGGTTCGTCCGGAACGCGATCGGTAATGCCCTTCTTGACATTATGGATTAGTCTCCGGGTGGCACGCCGATGGGTTCTGATGCTTGATAGCACCAGGGTCGAATCAAGGTATTCGCTTGCGACGATGCAAAAACTGTTGCACTGTATAAGGCAGCAGCTGCACGACTGGATGAGATCTACCAAGGGGCAGGAATTGAGGTTGTCGACTGGAAGGACAACCGTGCTCGGCCAAGGGCAAGGGCATGGATTCCTGCCATCCCTGCTGAACCTGAGAGAATTCTCAGGATGATGTGGATCATGAACCCGTCTCTCCCGACGCAGGACTGGAGTGTTAATCTGGTTGAGGACGCCAAATTGTGGTCTGAACAACTCGTCGTTGAAAGAAAAGCCTCCAGACGAGGTAGAACTCGACGATACGGCGGTGGCAGGGAAGTCTGAGCGCTCTCATGTTGGTGGTGCTTCAGATAAACCTGCACAAATCTAAAGCAGCCTCGGCTGCTTTAACCAATCGTCTTTCTAAAGGCGACGTAGATGTGATCCTCATCCAAGAACCCTGGGTCAACAGCTCAAGGATTTGAGGACTAAGGGTTTTAAGCTTATCCGAGCCAGCGAGGGGGGCAGAGTTAGAGCCTGTATTTTGGTTAAGTCTGAGCTGAACGTCTTTCTCTTGCCCAATTATACCATTGGTGACGTTACAGCTGCCAGTTTAACAGTCGACAGTACCAGCGTCGGTCTATATGCCCTACGACGCCGAAGAACCTCCTCCACAGAGGGAGGTAAAAAACCTGGTGGACAATTTTTCCGTGGGTCATCTTATTATCGGAACTGACGCTAATGCTCATCACGTCCAGTGGGGAAGCTCCGATATCAATGCTAGAAGATAATCGTTGTTTGACTATTTGTTAACAACTAACCTGGTAGTTTGCAACGTGGGTAACGAACCTACGTTTATAACTAAAACCCGCAGGGAGGTCATAGATCTCACTATTTGCAGCGAAGGCTTATGAGTGGGTCAGAAAATGGCGTGTTCTCAATGAACATTCATTCTCCGACCACCGGTACATAGAACTAGTTCTAGACTTTTCTGTTGAGCAGCCGGTTATGAAACGCAACCCACGTCACACTAACTGGCAGCTACACAATGAAATATTATCTAGGGACCTACCAGCACTGCCCCCATAAGTCCCCTCATCAGTAGGGGAGTTGGAGGATCTGGTAAAGACCTTTACAACGGCGCTATCGAAAGCCATAGAGCAGGCTCTGAGGCAGGCGAAGAGAGTATTGTGGGGAAAATTCTGCACTGGGGTCGAAAATTTCGACGATACAGCGAGACTTAGACGACAAACAGCCACAAGCTATTTGCGCAAACCTGACGGATCCTGGACCAGCACGGAGGGGGAAACCCTAGGGCTGCTCATGAATACGCACTTCCCATGGAGCTTGCATAAGGAACCCTTAGCATCTACAACAAACCTTGCTGTATACATACCCATCATGGAGGAAAAGGTTAGGTGGGCGGTTAAAAGCTTCGAACCGTTCAAGGCTGCCGGGCCAGACGGGATTATTCCCGCACAACTCATTTAACACGTTGGAGACCTCAGCCAAATGGCTGGTATATCTTTATACAGCCTGCCTGGGTCTTAGTTACATCCCGTGCTCCTGGAGAAGTGCCACGGTAGTGTTTATTCCTAAGCCGATCATTCCCTCGTCCTTTGTACTCAAAACCTTCGAGAGGATAATAAACGACCTCCTCTCTACTACTATTGATAGCAACCTTATCTCTAGCTATCAGCATGCATACACAAAAGGGAAATCTACAGAAACTGCGCTTCACAGCCTAGTTTCTGTTATTGAAGAATCGCTGTATGAAAAGGAATACTGTCTCGTGGCCTTTTTAGATATTGAAGGAGCCTTCAACAACATAAGTAGGGCTCTTGATTCTAATCGAATACTCGACTAGTCGATTAGTCGAGTAGTCGATTACCAACTTTTGTGCTGTTTGAAAATAAATCGAATAGAAGATATTCGATTTCAGCTAGTCGACTAGCTGTCACTAATCGAATACTAACGATTAAATCGGGTTCCCAGTTTTTACCCGGGTAATAAGGCGGCAAATTTCCACTGTAATTCGCATGCATTTTAAAGTGGTATCTCCCATTTTCGCCAATTTATTTGCTTCATTTCTTTGAAATTAAAAAAAAAATGTAACAGGAGCACAGAATATTTGTGTAGGTAGATATACAAAAATGAAAATTTGAAAAATGTATGTATGTTTGTATGAATGTAGATGAAAAAGTTTGAACATTTTTTTTCATACTGCAAAACGTTTTATGTCAATATTATTCTTTTAGGTTTAAGTGCGCAATGTACGCATCTTTCTCTTATTCTACGTCGCCGTTTGCAAAAAGATAGTTGAAAGATTGATTCGTGGGGCAAAAAAAAAGTAAAAGTGCATTCAAATACACCTAATTTTCGAAAGAACTCAAAAATTACAAACATTACATAGAGCGTTTTGATGTATTACCAAAAATATACGAGAACATTAGAGTGCCAAAAAAAGTTCCACACTTTCTATCGGAATGATTAAGCTTGAGAATTTTTTTTTTTTTTTTTTTATCAAAATTGCTTCTGCACGCCAACGAAAGATTTCCAATGAAAATAAAAAAATTTGACATGTGAGAAATTATAAGAACCTGCAACTCTAGTGTAAAGGTAATAGAGTCAATAAAGATAACATCGAATTTATCGAAACATACCGCCAAATTCTCTTAAAATCGTTGGAATTCCCTCAAGATCTGTTACATTTTCTCCCGCCGGGAGCTCCACCGGAATAGCTGATAGACCCCATTATCTCTTAAGTATCAGCATCAGAGCATCAATAAAGTAACTTGACTGCAATACTGCAGTAATATTGATAGTAATATTAACGTTAATAACTTCAAAAACACGCATTCTACTAGATTTCAGTTCTTTTCTTATACACAACGATATTTTCGAAATGCAATTTAACAGTGGGAGTAGTTGCCCCACCAACCCCCATCTGTACATACCAGTTTATTGAATTTTTTTTTGTATAATTGCTTACATTGAAATTCTGTGCTCCTGATACTTGTCAAATATTAAAAACAAATTATTAGCGTGTGCTTAAATGTTTCCTTAAAATTTATAAAATATTTATTCAATCATCAATTTTGAAAAGCGCTAATTCCATAAATTTTACGAGCATGTTTTTTTATTATTATGCGTTCCAAATAATTCCCAGCGACTTTTATATTAAAAAACCACATCAGCTTTTAAAGGGGGAATTATACAATCTTAAATTGGATTAAAAGCTCGTGTTTCAATCATCTCCTGTATTTTAACTCGGCCTGACATAACAGCAGCATTGGAGAGCACTTAGCAGCGCATGAAACAAATAACAATTTTAAAAGTTTGTTACAAATCTAAAGTTTTCAACAGAAACTAAGACACTAGTAGGGCTCTTGATAATCGACAAATCGACTGGTCGAATAATCGATTTCGACTATTCGTTTCAAAAAATATTCGATTATCACTAATCGACTAGTCGAATAGTTGCTTTTGATTAGTCGATTACTGGTCTGAAGACCCGGGTAATAAGGCGGCAAATTTATACGGTAATTCGCATGCAGGTTTAAGTGGTATCTGCCATTTTCGCCAATTTATTTGCTTCATTTCTTTGAAATTTAAAAAAAATGTAACAGGAGCACAGAATATTTGTGTAGGTAGATATACAAAAATGAAATATATGTTTGTAGCAATATTTTTGTAGCATTTCCACCTCATTGTGTATATGAGATATAGGTGACATAAGGACGCACCCCGTAGCGGTTCTGAGCGCGGTGTTTTGACAGGCCTGAAGCTGATTCCAGTGAACGTCTGCAAGCCCCGGCGACCATATCGGCGACGCATAGTTCAGGATCAGGATCTTCTTTCAGTTCCTCAATTTTGATCGCCCTTTTCAAAAAAGGTGACCCTAACACTACCACAAATTACAGAGGTTTGTCTCTTTTAGATACTATTTACAAAATTTTTTCTGGGCTCTTACTTAATCGCATAAATGCGTGGATCGATTCTAACAGCATCTTGGATGAGTCCCAAGCCGGTTTTCGCAGGGGTTACTCGACGATAGACAATATCTTTGTGCTTTCAAGCATTGTCAATCTAAACTTTTCCGCAACAGGAGAACTTTTGTCTTCTTCGTAGACTTCTCGTGTGCTTTTGAAACGATTCCCCGCAATATGCTCTTTTATAAACTAGCCTCCTACGGTCTTTCTACTCATATGATTGAAATTCTGAGCCTTATCTACGCGAATACGTCTTGTAAGGTTTTGTTCGACGGCGAACTGTCCGAATCTTTCCCTGTAAACCACGGGGTCCGTCAAGGCTGCCTTTTAAGTCCGATTTTATTCTCATTGTACCTAAATGACTTGAATGACTATCTGCCCGGAGGTGTGATGATTGGTAACAATAAGATAAAGGTGCTTATGTATGGTGATGATTTGGTACTACTTGCCGAATCTCCTGAACAGCTATAGGTAATGATAAACTCTCTCCGCGACTACTGTAGCCAATGGGCACTAACTGTAAACCTGAGTAAGTCAAAAATCATGATATTTAGGAAAGGTGGTAGAATACCTAGTTCGTGGAAATGGTCTTATGGCAGCGAAGACATTGAAAAAGTTAACGAATACAAATACTTAGGTGTTCTCCTCACTTGCCAGTTATCTTTTACTAAGCACTTAGATTCAAAGTTGGTGGATGCAAAAAACGCTATTTGCGCAACGTGGTTGAGCTACATTAACAACCCGCGTATCTCATTGAGTCAGAAATTAAAAATCTTTGAGGCTGCTTCCTGGTCCATTATGTTTTATGGCGCACAAGTATGGGGTGTCACCCAATTTGACCAAGTAGAAAAACTCTTCAGATTTTTTATAAAAAAACTGATTTTTCTTCCCTCTAATACGCCAAATTATATGCTGCATCTGGAAACAGGTTTGCAGCCCCTATATTTACATACACTCCGTCTACACATGCTTTATATTTCTCGTTGTCTTAGTCTTACTCATCACAGACTCCCGCGCCTCCTGGCGGAGGAGACTGCCAAGCTGGGGATATCTTGGGCAAACGATTGGAAAGAACTTGCGATCAGAGTTAACTTACCTTTCATTACGGAATTCTCAGTAGCTAATATTCAGTTTTCACGTCTTCGCTCTTAGATCGCCTTGCTGAGAGTAATACAAATATGTTCCTAGATATGGCACAAAAGTCTACTTCTCTCGATCTTTACAATATTTTAGTGCCCTTAGAGAGTTCATATTTCACGGATGATTTCAGTGCTTATGCCGTTAGTTTAATTCATATTCATTCTTTATTAAGTCAATGGTAACAAACCTTACTGACTAGATTTACAAAAATACTTAATACTAATTTAACAAAAGAAATTAACTTAGTTTGCTAGGTAGAAAGACTCAATGCGTGTCTTGAACAGAGATCTGGGCATAACAAAATCAAGATCGAGACTTCGTGAAATCCGATTGAATTCCTCTAGTCCTCTTACAAGGGGGGCAAAGCGTAGATAGTTTGTTCGCAGAACTTCAAACCGGAAGAAAGAATGAACGCGAAGAGCTCTTTTAGGGACATTGAAAGTTAACTGCCTAAGCAGATCAGCACAATCAATGGTACCCGATATAAGATCATAAATAAACATTAAATGTTGAACAGAGCGCCGGATTTCTAGTGGCAGAACATTGATAAGCATGCACCTCGCCTCGTAAAGTGGCAGAGGAATGTCAAAATTAAGAGGTAAAAGACCGAAACGTATGAATTTATGTTGGACTCTTTCGATTCTTGGAGAGTGTGAGGGATAGATTGGATTCCAAATAACTGATGCATACTCTAATTTCGAACGCACTAAGGCATTATATAAATTTTTTCTGGTATAAGGATCTTTAAAGTCTTTCGCATATCGTCGCAGAAACGCCAAGTTAGCATAAGCTTTCGGGAGAAGAAAATCCACATGATTGGCGAAAGTAAAAGATGAGTCAAAAATTACGCCAAGATCACGAAACTCTTCAACAGAAACAAGAGCTGAATTTGAAATCGCATAAGTTGATGAAAGCAAGTTCATTGACTTAGAAAATGTTATTTGACAGCATTTACTAATGTTGAGATGTAAGTTATTTCGAGACGCCCAGGCATTAATTGCATTCAAATCATCCTGCAGACGCAATGCATCCGAAATACAAGTGATCCTACTAAAAAGTTTTAGGTCATCTGCATAAAGTAAATAATTAGAGTGTCTCAAACATGTACCAATATCATTAATAAAAAGAATGAACAAGATTGGACCGAGAATACTGCCTTGCGGGACACCCGAAGTCGCTAAAAAGTTATAAGACTTGATCTTTTCAATTTCGACAAACGAAATTCTATTTGACAAATATGATTTCAGCCATGTCAGAAAAACTGAATGGAAGCCAATACTTTCAAGTTTCCATAGAAGGATTTTGTGCGAAACTGTGTCAAATGCCTTAGAGAAATCTGTATATATCGTGTCAACTTGACATCCGTCTTTGAACGCAGATATACAGAACTGAGAAAAAACTGCCAGATTTGTAACGGTTGATCGCCCTGGAACGAAACCATGCTGGCATGGATCAATACTACGAGGAAGGGGAAGTCTGCTGAACCTAAACGCTAGAGCTTACAAAAACATATCGTCTCCACTTTGCACAGTGTGTAATTTGCGGATGGCAGAAGACGCTTTTCACCTAATTGGATCATGCCCTATATATAACAATTTCCGTTTGCTTTATTTTGGGGAAAGAACTTTAGATATGGCGAAGGTCATTGCTATTTTAAATGGTTATAATTTCATTTCTCTTGCCAAGTTTCTTGCAGACAGCATTAAATTCAGGAATTTGATATTAAACGAATTCTCATAGCTTATACATAAGTAATTTATTTAACATGCAGTGCGACACGCAACATATTCTGTTATTGTCGCAATTCTCAATTTTTATTTATTTTATTTATATGTTTGTGCATAGTAGCCTAAGTCATATGCTGTATTTCGATTTGTTTAAAATAAATATATACTACTACTAGTTCAGGATCGGCCGACCAATTGCCTTGTACGTTACCAACAACGTTTCTTTGTCTTTACCCCAAGTACTGCCGGCTAGTGATTTGAGGATTTTGTTACGGCTCTGTAATTTTGAGACAATAGCAGCTGAATGGGCAGCGAAAGTGTGCATGGTGTCGCAAGTCACTCCTAAGATTTTTGGGTGAGCGACAGTAGGTATTTTATGATCACCTACATATATTTCTAGTTCCATGCCAACCTGCGCTGTCCACGTCGTGAATAGGGTCGCCGAAGACTTTGTTGGCGACAATGTCAAGCTTCGGGCGGTGAAGAACTCGACTAGAGAGGGGAGATAGCCATTTATTTTAGAGCACAGCTCAACAACGGAAGTACCCGTAGCCAATATCGTGCAATCGTCTGCGTAAGAAACAATCGTAACTTCTTCTGGTGGAGGAGGAAGCTTCGAAATATAGAAGTTAAACAATAACGGGGAAAGGACACCACCCTGTGGTACCCCTTGTTTGATCTTCCTGGCTTTAGATTTTTTGTTTCTGAATACAACAGACGACCGACGACCACTGAGATAATTGGCGGTCCAACGCTTGAGACAGGGGGGGAGTGACGAGTCTTCCAAATCGGATACAAGCTGCCCATGATTTACTGTGTCAAAAGCTTGACTCAGATCGAGTGCAACTAGAACCGTCCTGTCATGAGGTCTGTTTTGATTTAGACCGTCCGTTATCTGAGTGTTTATGACATTTAGAGCAGATGTGGTGCTCCTGCCTTTCCTGAAGCCATGTTGGTGCTCGGCTAACATCAAGTGTGATGTGTAGAGCGGGAGTAGGGCCGCTTCAAGTGTCTTTACTACTGGCGAGAGGAGTGATATCGGAAGTTATGGCTCCCCAACGTTAGCTGGCTTGCCAGGCTTTAGTAGTGGGATCACAGTTGCCTGCTTCCATTTGTCGGGTATGACAGCTGTGATCAAAGACAGATTGAAGACGGCAGTTAAATATTTGACTCCCGCTGGGCCGATATGCTTGAGATGCACCACCGGATGGCCTCTTGAACCTCTGTAGCGGTGATGGGAACGGGGGCATAGTTTTTGTGTTTATGCGCGCGCCTGAAGATTCCACGTCTTGTCCTATCTTGCGCAGGGTGTGGGACATACTGTCGACAAAAAGCCTGCGCACATTTCCTGGGGTCATTTAATGTCTTGTCACCAAAGGTGATGTCGACATTTTTTGGTGGACCCGAAGGATTCGACAAGGACTTGACGGTGGACCATAATTTCCCAACACCGGTAAAGAGGTTACAAGACCTAAGGTGCTCCTCCCATTTGGTTTGTTTGTGTACGTTAACCAGCCGTCTGATTTCCACGTTAAGATCACCGATCTGTGGGTCAGAGGGATCGATGTTGCGTATGAGGTCACGTTCATTGGCCAAGGCTGCGGCCTCAGCTGGGAAGTTAGGCCTGATATTTTTTATTCTACCAGCTGGTATAAAACGGGCTGTAGCCTTTTTAATGACCTCACGTATGTTACGCTCGCCGACGTGTACATCAGTGGGAATGGGAAGATCACCAAAGGAGCTCTCCGTGAATTCCAAAAAGCCCACCCAATTAGCCTTTTTGAAATTCACGTATGTTCTTTTCTCCGACGTGATGAAATCCGTGGCACGATCGACGGACAGGATGATAGGCAGGTGGTCGGATGACAAGGCCACCATAGGTTGCCAGTTTATGCTGTTAATTAACCCCGGGCTAACAATAGTTAAGTCTGGGGAGCTACTGCAGTTAACAGCCATCCTTGTTGGGGTGTCTCCGTTCACAGTACAGAAAGAGGAAGTGTCAACTTGCTCGGCTAATTCCCGTCCTCTGCCGTCCACAGAAAGGTGTGAATGCCACATATCATGGTGGGCATTAAAATTGCCCATGATGATACGGTTATCGCCACAAAGAAACGCCCTAAGGTCACGACGATAACTTCTGGGGCAGCAGGTGACGGGAGGAATGTATATATTGATTAGCTCGAGATCAACACCACCAGCTTGTATAACTATACCCTGACACTCTAAGGTGAGTGTTGATATCAAATTCCCTATACTGCACCGTATGGTGTACAAGGAACGCGAGACCACCTCCGCCGTCTGTACGATCATGCCGGAGTACGTGGTAGCCTCCACTCGCTCGGAGATTCGAGTGGGGCCAAGTTTTGTCTCCTGGATTGCAGCAATTTTGATTTTATGTAGCTGCATAAATGCGGTTATCTCCGCTATCTTGCCGGTCAAGCCGTTGCAGTTAAATTGCAACAAATTAAATTGCGAAGGAGAGGCAATGACCACTCTGGGAGTTAAAGACTGATGTGTACGCGTAGATGGTGGTAGGCTAGGTTGCGATATTGATCTCCGTTGCAGTCCTGAAGCCGGCGGATTTCGTTCATTATTAGATGAGTGTACATCAGTCGGCGTTGAGGGCTGCACAACTCGACAGCAAGGCGCGACAAACACATCAGTCCAGAGATTTCTGTTTGCGAGCCCAGAACATATGCGTAGGTGACATCGGCCTAGGCAGGAATTGCACTTGACCGATGCCACAGACGCATATATCCTATGCCGACATACAGTGCACGAAGAGTGAGGGACCAGAAGTTGATGGCCTTGACTTGCATTCGTGCTAATGCCGGAAGAAGTTAGTAAGGGGTTCAGAGACGGGGGCTGAAGCTCGGTAGTGCTAAAAGCATCAACTGATGTGCTACGAAGAAAGTAGCCATGAGTGGATGCTTG
Source organism: Campiglossa producta (assembly GCA_964058755.1). Classification (NCBI taxonomy): domain Eukaryota; kingdom Metazoa; phylum Arthropoda; class Insecta; order Diptera; family Tephritidae; genus Campiglossa; species Campiglossa producta. Next base: position 4,601 of record CAXKVI010000579.1, on the reverse strand, counting down.
TGATGTTGGCGCACTAGGAAGCGAGCTACAGCCGGGAACACACATATTCTGCTGGGCAATATAAGTATTGCAGGTCGTGGAGACTTGATTTAAGGAAGCCGATAATGCAACATTAGAACGTCGCTTGCCTCGGGACGTCCTAGGACATGAACAGCAGGGCGCCACAAAACTTTTGAAGAAACTAGTGGGCCGGTGTGTTTTAGGATCTAGTCCGGAGCAGCTAAATATATGCAACCAACCTTTGCATGATGCACACTGTACTGAGTGTGATCGTCTTGTGTGTATTTTCTTCCGGCAAACGCAGCAGAATCATTCTCTTGGGCCAGGATTTGGCTCAATGCCAGCCCGGATCAAGAGAATAAGCAACAGCCGTGCTGCAAGGGGCTGTTCCGGGGATGACAATAGGTGAGGGAATCGTGACGCGTTAGACAGGGTCACTTCGAAATGTATTGCTCTTGGCCGGGCCATTATAAAAAAAAAAACAACCCGGGTCGTTTCGGTACGAAGGGTAATGTACAAGTACAAATACCGTTCTCGCAGAACCGGCAATACGTGAAAGAAACGAAAGATCCTCAAGTCACTTGCCGGCAGTACTTGGGGAAAAGACAAAGAACGCTGCTGACTACATATAAGGCCATTGGCCGACCAGTCTTTGACTATGCTGCACCCATATGGTCGCCTAATGTACATAACACCAACTGGACGAAGTTACAAGTCTGCCAAAATACTGCCATCAGAACTGCTACGGGATGTCTCCTCATGTCTTCCGAGTCTCACCTCCATCAGGAGGCAAAACTGCTCAATGTAAAAGAGCATGCGGAAATGCTGAGCAGCAATTCTTTCTGAACTGCCACAAGCCAGCACATCCAAACCGTCATCTTTTGGACATAGAGCCGCCCCCGAGACGCATAAGGAAACATCTCCGTAAGCATTATGATGAGATCCGGCATCATATTACCTTGCCGTTTGATCTGCAGAATCATGAGCGGGCTCTAACCGACATCCACACCGAGTCGGTAGACACTTTTGTCGGATCTCTACCTGTGAATCCCGTTCTGAACAGTCCTCCACCGGATATTGCTGAAGAAGAACGCACCTTACCAAGGGACACAAGAGTCACCTTGGCACAGCTTAGGTCTGGATATAGTGTAAGGTTAAACTCCTACTTATCCAGACTTAATGATACAATCTGGTCCTGGTAGGACCCCCCATGATACTCTACATCTCTTCAATTGTTCATCTGAACCTACTCTTCTAATCCTCTGTCCCTCTGGACAAACCCTGTTGAAACTCCACGTTTCCTTGGACTCCCCTTAGAAGAGCTTGATGAAGATCTTCGGAATGATCATACACTCTAGACAGGGCAATGCATTGTTAACAACAACAACAACAACATCTGTGATTTGAACTCTCAGCCAATTCAAAGATAATGTTTATTTGTGATTTGAACTTTCAACCAATTCATAGATACCTTTTATTTGTCTTGATCTTGAACCAAACTAAAGATACCTACTTCTTGATGGGACTGGGAGAAAACGAAAATACTTGGATGTTTAGCGAACAAAGTACCTGGGTGACCGAGCTCGGTGTTTCTGATTTTGTCGCATAGTCTTACTTACCAACATAAACTTTTCAAAAGAGATTTCCGAAAATATGTAGAATAGGTCGGCGTCTCAAACGGCATACATGGGTGTTGCTTTAAGAAATCTTAGAATGAAGCATATTTCCACATACAAAATTTTATCCAAAATGGTCAATATATATATAATATATGATTGGCATGTCTACATACCTGATTTACTGCAGTACAGTACAGTAGAAATACTGTGAACTATCGGTTAAGTTTAGTTGTAACACTTATCAAGTCACAAGTTTCTTACAAAGAAAAAGTATCTTTGATTTGTTTCAGGAATCAAATCACAAATAAAAACAAGTAAGGAAGCGGTAATTTCAGAACAGGATAACAATGATATAGGCCCTAGGAGGATTTATCTAAAGTTTTTACTATCTTAGCTATTTACATTACCGAATTATGTAAATTTATGTGATTTTCGAAATTTTCTATATCGAAAGTGGGCGTGGTCGGGAAGCGATCTCGTCCAATTTCATCACCTATATTGCTAGTATATGTTGTTGTTGAGTCTCAAGTGATCAGTTTAAAAGTTTTGACCAGTCGAATATTCCAAAAAATGCCACGCCCACATCTAACCATTTATCAAAAAATCATAATAGATTGATTGGAGGGTTCATCCTACCAAACTATGTCATTTTAGCCATTTCCGTTACCGAATGATGTCAATTTATGTCATAATAGAATCCTACCAAACTACATATATCATTTTAGCCATTTCCGTTACCTAATTATATCAGTTTAGGTGACTTTCGAAGCTTTCGATATCGAAAGTGGGCGTGGTTGCAGATTTTTTCCAATTTCATCAGGTATACTCCCAACGATACTAGTATGCTTTGTGCCAAATTCCATCGTTCTATCGTAGTCAGCTTAAAAGTTACGACCAGTCAAATTTTCAAAAAATTATATAATGACCAGGGGAATTCACCTATAAAATTATATCAGTTTACCCATTTCCGTTACCGAATTATGTTAATTTAGGTGATTTTAGAAATTTTCGATATCGAAAGTGGGCATGGTTGGAGGGCGATTTTATCAAAATTCATCAGGTATACTCCCAACGATACTAGTATGCTTTGTACCAAATTCCATCGTTCTATCGTAATCAGTTTAAAAGTTACGACCAGTCCAATTTTGAAAAATGCCTTCCTTAAAAGTGGGCGGTGCCACGCACACTATAAACAATTTATTGAAAAATCATAAGAGAATGACCAGGGGAATACAATAAAATAAATTGTTATTCATCACTCAATTTCTTTTGATTAAAAATAGCCGGTCACTCATCACTCAAAATTTTTAAAATAATGAATAATTTTTTATTTTTTGTTTGAATAATTTTTTATTCAAAATGGCCCACTTTGGGGCCATTATGGGATCATTTGGGGACCATTGTGGGATCATTTTGGGACCACTTTGAGGTCAATTTGGGACCATCCAAAACAGTCCCAAAAACTATAATTATAAAATCTAATTATTCGAATACGAATAAAAATACAATAGCGAATAAACACCTATCGAATATTTGCCATGTATTCGAATAGTTGTCAAGTATTCGAATAGTTGAACAAAAGTTCTGCTTATGCACACATTTGGATATGCAAACTATTCGCGTTTCATCCAGTAGTTCAATACAAATAAATAATTCGAATAAATATTATTCGAATTTTTTATTCTCGTCGAATAAAATAATTGTTTATTCGAATAGTCCCACCCCTAGTTCATGCCCAACCAGTGGCGTGCCTTCCATAAAATCTCAAAAGCCCGGCTTGCCTAGCTAATCCCCTATGAGCTACAATATGTTCATTTGGGGTTTTAAAGGATATCCGGTTTTTATTTCCCTGCCTTTTTTTCTGGCAACCCTAGAAGTCGCCCAATTGCATTTTTCTTCATATCTTCGGCATTTTTTGTCGGATTTTAAAGTATGATACACCAATTTTTTTGTCTCAGGGAGTTGGGTTTTCCTAAAAAAAGCTCATTGAGCTCATTCGTTTCCTTGTGGTACTTACCCACCATATCTCAGTTTCTACCACCCTAATGTAACAATCTTATGTCAGTTTATTTAAGACCGTAAAAAATCAAAAAACTTTTGGGAAGATAGGTTCAATCAATAGAACCAGAAATATAACACAATTTATTTTTAGTCTTGTTTTGTAACCGAGTTTTAGTCCATAAAATTTTGTCGGGATTCAAGCTTGCTGTATTTCTGCCGGCTCTCGAGCTTAGATAAAATGTGGCCCATGCGTTGTTCATCGGTGACCGCCATTGCAGATTCATGAACTGTATGTACAAATCGCTCGGTATTTTGGGAATGACAAGGATATGCTGCGAAAAAGATCAGTGAAAATGCCGATATAATAGAAGCAAAGAGAAATTAATGGTTTTCGTTGTGCATACCTGGCAATTCAATTATTTCGCGAAGAACTGCAAACATTGTGGTTCAGCCGGTTCGAATCTATCCCAATCTATTTCATTCAAATATTTGTCACTCTCGAAATTTATAAAATTATCCTCTTTCGGACCAAACATTTGACGCACACATCCATTAGCTTCTATGCGGGCTGCTTAGATCCTCGTGTATCCATCTGAACGTACGAATGGATCTGTATCGGTTATCATCGATATTAAAATATTTTCTGGGTGTAGAAAGTACGAGTTATTTTTTATGACCGGACGGACAATATTTTGAATGTCTTGTGGCAATTGGCGAATCTATGTGATGTATTTTAAAACGTGACGACATCCGTGAATTACAAGTGGTTGGTTTCTAACCAGAAACCAGAAAGGAGCATAAACTTTTACAATAAAGTCAGCAAGTGTTTTTAGTGTTATTGAGGGTTGTTCGCACGTTATATAAAAGCGAAGAATTCGAGACGCTGTTGTCAGCCAACGGACTGTACTCATAGCACCGGGCTTCTCGCTTGCTAAACTTTCGTCACACTCTCCTGTATGAACAGCCCGGACCATACGACAT